>WSTW01000006.1:133175-151403 GCA_019632305.1 Tulasnella sp. 403
TCGAGAGGGGCGACGGGGTACTTTGTCGTGTGCCTGTATCCCCAGCCGAACGAGGTCGATCGGGCTCCGCTACAAACACACGCCCTCGTCGGCTGGACGAGGCAGAGGTATTCATGGGTCGGTGACGAGCGGTACGAGCATCTGGTACCGTTTCAAGTCCAGGGATGTGGGATATGGTCGACAAAGTGGCCGGCGTAGGAGGGTCACTTGGCGTAGACGCAAAAGTGGGGGACGTGGGTGTATACATCCGGGAGGATGAAGGGGGTGGTGAACTAATTCTTCGTTTGTTGAATCCACCTTTGGGTTTGAATGACGGAGCCGGAGCCATCAGGCCGCCAACAGCAAAAGCACTGAAGTATGCGTTTGGCTGGTTCGGGTGTGGGGGCTCGAGACTCTTGCTTCTGAGCATGGGAGTGGGTAGACTCGCAGGGGTTTGGATGCCTCCTGCATTAGAGTTGTGTTGCTGAGACATCGACGGGGTGGAACTCTCGGTTTGTATGATAGGAGAGAATGAAGGAGGGCCTGTTGATGGTGTTGGAGGGAAGGTGTCAAGAAGTTCGTCCTCTTCATCGCCATCGTCCTCTTCTGCCGATACGGATCGAGACGACGGTCGATGCGGACGCTCGTTACCGCCGAAGGAGGAGCCGGATTCCGAAGATGCGGAAGTCGAGGTTTGATCTGCCAACGGAGTACCGAGTGAAGTGGTTGAGCGTTGTCGTAAGCAATCTTGAGGGCTGAGGGGGAGGTACTGCCGCTTACCCTGCGGTGAGGTTGATGAAGGGGATCCGCGAAGGACCGTGGAACTGGACAAGCCTGCAGATGAGGACTGGGCTTGTGCCTTCCTGGCACTTTCGTGATCTCTCTTCCAATAACCAAACCAATCCCTAACTTCTCGTGATTGACAAACATCCTCCATTACCGGTGTGTGGATCTGAAACAAGGACTCGACAAAGGCTTTGAAGTCGTCGGCGCGTTGGGTGAGAAGCTGAGGACTGGGGCGACCGAAGAGAGCGGTCTTTTTGGAAAGCTTCGGGAGTAGGGTATGAACATCGAGGGCGAGGGCAAGTGGCTCGGGACCGGAAGGAAGCGAGTCGAATGATGCTGCTCTCGGTGGAGGCTGCTGATAGAAGTCGCTGACACCAACAAACATGGCGATTGGGGATGGAGGCCGACGTTTGGCGGATGAACCGGAGGATGCATTGGAAGACACATTGGAAGATTGGGGCGCAAGGGGGACTGGAAACTGGGCCAGGATCTGTTGCTTCCGTCGCTGGTTTGAAAAGTAGGAGAATTCGCGCTCAACAGCCTTTTGAAGGTCGAGGCAGTCCTCCCATTTTCTCCAAATGGTGTATTCCTGGAAGTCCGAGGACGATAGGGAGTCTGGAGGACCCGCAGGATAGCCGGGGGCAGCATAGGCCGGTAGGACACGCCCACCATAGTACCAATGGGAACCCTGCTTCACCGGAGGTAGGACGACGAGGACGAATTCCCCTTTTGGTGGGTTACGGATGACGGCGCGGCGATAAGATTGCGACATGTTTGGAATGTCGCCAAGACCACCCCCCGTCTGCGCATTGCACAAAATATAGTCAGTGATCAGCATACAGGTACTGGATTGGAGTTGATTTGAGTCGATATGGAGTTGGTGGTAGGATTGAGGATAGAGAATGCATAGACTGAAACGAAGTGGACTTACTGCAAGACCCATCATGAAGGTCTGCTGAGAAAGATAAAGGTGCTCAGAGTCGAAGCGTGCATTCATGTTTCTTCTCGACGATCGGGTATGCTATGATAATATGGTAGGCGGGACGGGGGGGATAACTTCGAATGCCTCGGGTAGCGGTGGGATCGTCGCGTGACGATGTTCTAATGACGGGAGGGACGTGAGGGAGCGTTGGAGAAGGAGAAGGAGACGCTTACAAGGGCGTGGCCCGCGAGTAGACGATGGCTAGAGACGTCGGGGGGAGAAGGGAAGGCGAGGGAAAAGGATTTGAAGCTGGACTTGGGGGAACACTTATGGAGGGAGGAAATTGCGGGGAAATACCAGGTACTCTGTAAACTGAATAAACCCTGTAGCCCGTTATGGCCAATGCGGGAAAAAACCATAAATACCTCCTCTTTTTCCCGCTCGACAATATTTCGGTTTAATCCGGTCACCAGCCCTCCCCCTATGGCCAGCGTGTGGTAGTTCTCGTTGTCGTCCTCAGACGACTTCCGATTCAAGAAAGAGCCCCTAGAGGACCATGTGCTCCGTTTTACGCGTGGATTTAATGCCAGATAACCGTGTAAGCATGGCATTTCGTTTGTCGGCGTGGCTGCCCCAGTTTCGTCACAGAACTGGAGGCAGACAGACAGACCAGCCACCGGGGAACTTTGATGTGTCTCTTGAACACTTACACGCCCGCCGCCACGAAAATTGAATAAAGCCCAGTCTTGTGCTCCTAATCAATTTAACTGGTAAGGAACCCGCACAGAATTTAGGCTAGCCCGAGATCTCACCCGGCTCGTCCGAAGCTCATCTTCGAGCCCTTTCCACCGTCGGGACTCCACTGTAAGGTGTAAAGAAGTCAGCTTGCGCCTTCTGCAAAAGACACACCGTGACGTTCGCACGCGTCGTTCATTGCGTTGTTTAGTCTAGAACCCAACGACTCGGACTTTCGGTGATCTCATCCGTGTCTCTCACGTGTGGCTCATGCCGCAGGATTTTGCCTTCCGACCCAACCAACCCGGTGGCCCGATTACGACGTAAGAGCCTCAAGGTTAACGGAAAACGCCTCAGCCCTGCTACCGTCTTCTTTAGGATAAGCTTGCATGATTATTCCAGTGAAATTTCCAAAAGATCCGGACGCGGTACCTCTTCCACCCACCCTGGCTCGCCTCGGTTCGGACGAAATCGTTTTGATCGAGCTTCAAGGCTCGCTTGACATTGACGGAGAACAAAACGACGTGGAAGAAATTGTTGGAACTCTGGGTTTGGATAGCCCGGTGCGTCGCCTGGCGTCTTTGTTGTCCCGGCCGATGGACTGATCTGCCGTTTCACGCGGTTTGAACCTCCACATTACGACGCTCTTTGTGATATAGGACCGTCCTACCCTTACTATCGGTCACCATTTGCTTGAAGGAAAAATCGCCACCCTGCAAAAGCCCTTTGCCGTGCTATCGCGGAATGCCCCACCTCCATCGGCCCATGTCAGGTCCATCCTCGACATTGCATCCTCGACGCAATCAGACCTTCAGCCTCCCATCTCGATAAAACCTAATAACGCGACTGACGATGATGGAGAAAGGGGAGACGAGGACAACGGCTCATTTGACATCGTTGCGCTCGTCAAGCGGAAGATTGTATTCGCCAAGAGGCCAGTACCGATAGTTGGTACCTCGGGTGGTGACTCGGGGAAGAGTACCTCATCTGGAACTCTTGCCAAACGCCTTTGAGCAGTCGGACGCCGCATTCGTCCCCTGCCTGGTTGACGGTATTTGGAGCCTGGACGACGCAATGCCTGTCGACAACACACGCTATTATACATCCACCTTGCACCATTCCTACCCTTATCCCGATGCAATCAGGGTGTTGCCTGCCTGCTTGTCGAGTCTCGTCCCTACATGCCATCCTCGCTCTCACCCAAAGGACCCTACGCAGCGATACCGAAGGCATTGGGTTGCTCTGGAGCTAGAGTAAACGGTGCCTCACCTGGTTTCCTAATCGGTTCCCACTAACTCCGTCATCGCCACTCACATCTCAAACTATACCCTTTCACCTCCGTTTCTCTCCGCCACACCCCTTGCCATTCAAGTTTATCCCATTCATCGCAACCACTCGACAACCGGAGCATTCCTAGAGTGTTGTAGGACGTGGGGATCTCGTATTACCTTATCTGAGGCTGAAATGAGATCGATCTTCGAGAATGGTGTTACTTCTACCCATTTTCTTCACGTCCCGATGCCTTTGGGGCATGAAGCATTGGCACTGGATCTTGAAATAGGAAGCCATCGCATGCTCCGGCCTCCAGAGTCAGTATAAATCGCGTGCTAGTCGATAGAACTTCACGACTTCGCGGCCCTTCGCACAGCGTATTTATCAGCCAACTGAAAATCAGCCCACGACTTTGCAGCCCGATACTCCAGTACTTCCATTACTCATCAAGAGTTTCAAATGGTGCCCACTCCAATTCCAGGGATCTTCCTGCAAGCCCAGTCTGCTACGCCCTACCTGCCTCATCTTCTGTGGTCGTCAAAGGCACTAGCGACTTCGAATTTATCCGACTGAACCGTAGTCTCTCCAGCTAGGCTGGACTAAACCCATCCCTGTTGGTTCCCATGATGGACCTTGCCACCAGAACGCTACTCACCGCCCATAGTGATGGCGGACAGTGGCCCATCTATGGGACGTACCGAGCGATTCGTTTAACGCCCCTTCTGCCCCCCAAGTATCATACTCAAGAGCAGTAATTTTATCGCTGCTGCGACCATTTCCGCCTCAAGTGACGACTATTCAAAACCGCAGACAACGAATAGTCCTCCGTCCAGCCTTCATTCAGTGACTCATTCGACTTCCCTCATCAAAGCTTGGAACGGACCGTCTTTACCCATCACAGCTCAACAAGCCCAGGGCCGTGATTTCACGAGCGAGAGGCATCCGCGAATTCGAAGTGCGGGCCCCCGCCTTTGTGTATTCTTTGATCGAGCAATGCGGTTCTCATGGGCGGGGCAGACAGGCCCAGGAGAGCTCAAGAAAAGGGATGAGGGCGGGACGGCTCGCGCAACTCTGCACGACGTCATTTACCAACGTCGTCGACCGATCGCGAGAACCTTGTATTGAAGGTACCAAGTATAGACCCTCGACTTGTGACCACCTCTACGAGCGATTTACAAAGACACGCGGTCGTTTTCACGGCGATTCCGCTATAGCCTATTTACAAGACCGCGATGAAGTTCTCTGCGAACATGCCCGAATTATTGGACGGTTATCACGTATTTCTGTCTCTTTTGCACTCAAGGCATCACATCGGTCGGTAGAATTACGACCTTAATCCCCCAGGTTGAATTACAGCGAAACATGATCGATCACTCGTCTTGCTGAGATTGGGGCTGGATCGAACGAAATGCGGGGGTTCGATCCTCGTTATTGGTTTGTCGGTGGTAGCATTTCCTCGATGAACGACGAACGGCAAGAGGGATAATCGTCGGACGAATCCTTTTTCGTTCGTGCCCCCCCAATGTTTGGGGCACGTCAATTGCAAGGCCCAGGTCTGCACTCTTTCCTTCTATTTGATTTTCCTTGATTTTGTTCGTTGACTGCCTATTCCGCTCGTGTGACTCGCTCTTCTCGGTGAAGCGTCGGTGCCCCAACACCTTTTGATTGGAAACCTGCGGACCCGATGATCGTGGTCTAACACCTACGTTCATTTTGTTAGGATTGAAATGGCTCCTCAGCACCCTTTGAGCTGTTCGCAGTCGTTGTAATGTTTCCTTCTAACCTTGGATGGTGGTAGGGGTTTTTCTATACATGCCCTCAACACCTCGCGTTGTGTTCCGTCGGGAGTCACAAGCTCTCCGAATGTCGGCGACGGGAGAAACCTCTGACCATCGGACTCCCATTATCGGTTGGCATCGACTTGGTCACATTGCATCTGCTGACAGAACATCCGTTGGCTTGGGCCAATGACAGCCTAGACATTTACCGCCGGAACCCGGCCAGGAAGTTCGATCGATCGCCCAATGAAGGCCTTCTTCGATACTGTCACAATTTGAATCTCGACGTTGGTTCCGACCCAACTTTCTGGGCCAAGAACTCACTGCCCTCCAACGCCCCACGCCTTGCATGATTGGAACTCCTACCTGAACGAGAGATTTTACCTTATCAATATCTAGAGAACCCTCGAGTCATTCAGTTACCCTGCAGACCGTCCTTATCACTCTGCGACAAATCCTTCTACTCTTTTCCTCAATTTCGCTGAGAACCTGTTGCCATCAGGCTGCCTGCAGGCATTGAACCCTTTCCCTCCGACCTGTGACCACCCTCTTCAAGATAAGCATGCAACAAGTCCCTCGTACACATTTCGGCTCGGCGGATCCCAATATACTGGCAATTGATCCTGCTTTCTGCGATATCTGGGCCTTTTGGGACATGTCTTATATTGTGGATCGGGTGTGCTGAGAGGGAGAATTACGCCGAGACCTGTCCTCGGCGAGGGTCGCCCCGATTTGTCCAGCCAAGAATCCTTGAAGGCTGCTGTAGCCTCTTAGGATATGCGCAACGTACTACATGCGATTTGCTGCATATCAGTCCTATGATCTATGCTCGCATATTTGCGGTCCGGCTGTACTGCGGAGTTGACGATTCTTATGTCCAATACCTGCACCACCGATGTCAAGCCAGGCAGCCAGACGCACGTTCGTCCATAGAATATAAATGTGCCTTAGTGGTGATCTGAGATGGAATTCGGTGGCACGAGACCAGATCGATTTATTGAATGCTGCTTCGGCGAAACGTCGTCCGAGCCGCAATTTCGCCTCTTCCGGACGGACGTCTTGTCCGCATTTTTATTCACTTGGTTGTGCTGAGTAACCTCGATTTGGCTAACTTCCTGATTACTTATGATTGTGTATCAGGACGAGCTCTTTGGGTCAGTATTAGTGTTCTCGTTCGGTTTGATAGTCAACAGACGAGTAGAACTCGTCTTCCACCGTTTTTGTACTTCATTACTCCCTCTGTATGCCTTGGATCAGCGATGGCTTGTGGCCAGCGAACCTCAAAGAGAGAAACGTATCCGAGTCTCCCAATCTTCCACCCTCGCGACACATGGTGTACCTACGTGCTCGCGTTCCTTGTAACTCGAGATTGGTTTCACGTGAATAGTCGTCGACCCTACTCAATAAACATGCACGACAGTGAAGTAAATTTCCGGTGTTCCCCCGCTCCTGCCTACTGTTGGCCTACCGTTACCATCACCCGACAATCTTCCGCGCGGTTCATCCTCGTAGTAAGTGAGGTGCCCAATTCTACAACCCCTGATCAACCCTCCGTGCCCCGGCTGGGATCATCCTACGGTGAGACGCACAGATGTGTGCTGCTTGACGTTTCTGAAGACCGCAAGGAACTCAGGCCACTGTAACGAGTTTGTACTGAGCCCTCGGCTCTGGCCTCCATGAGTTTCTCCAATACAATTGTATAACGAATCTCACACCACGGTAACGACCGCACATGCCTCGGGTACCCATTCAATATTGTAAGCCATTTTACCAAAAGAGACGAGGACATCCAGCACATGTTAGATCAACGTCGAGATCCCCTTCCAACGCCCTCAGCCTACGAAGTTGGAGTGTAATACAAGGCGACTCTCCTGTTATAGTCCTCTTGGTACTTGCGAAGACAAGAGCAAAAGAGTAGTCGAAGAAGCGACTCAGAGACAGGAATCTTAGTTTCAAACGTTCCCTTACGTAGAAATAGTGAGCGAAGAAGAGGTCATGGTGTATCGTCTCGACTTACCAAAACTCCGCGATTGAATGAGAAATGTTTCCTCTTGAAATGCGCTACGACGACACCATCCGATCTGACAAGCTGGAGTGTTGGGATCGATGAGGAGCAGAAAGTGAGGGATGATAGTAGACCGTACCGTAAGATCGTCCACAAACATCTTGTTGTTCCACTTGTACGTTACCCCATCAAAATCTACAAGGGTACGGCTCCTGTTGCAGACGTTGGTGGCAATCCGTGTGGAAGGATCGATGGTACTTACGTACTGTACCAAGCATTCGGCTCGGGACCATCCATCTTGTACATCGTCGCCTGACGCTTAGCTCCCTCGACTTCGGTAAAAGTTGTAGTGAAGAAGAATGGGGCTGCATGTCTACGTCAGTAACAGTCGCTTTAGTATGGCATGCTTGTACTCACGAGGGAGGTCGACCTTGATAATCGCAGTAGCGGTCTGAAGAGACTCGTTCGCTACACTGTTGTCGTAGAGTGTGTAGGTCCGCTTCTTGCGTTTGAGGAGATAACCACCCGTCCCGTCGGGGACGTGACCGTCATCTTTGACCGAATCATCGTCTTCGTCGAAGGGGCTGCCGGGGTCCGACTTGCTGTCATCGACTTTAGCGTCGTAGGTTTGCGATGCGGCGGTTAAGGAGGGACCAACGAGCTGAGCCGCACGCTCGGTGATGCGAGCGCTACAAAACCCGACACGTTCGAAGACGTAGGCTGTAGGGGAGATGATTCTTTCTTGACTGGAGGTAGACATGAAGGGTCGTGTCCTGGGTTGCGGACCGTGTCGAGTGGATCTTTATATATCGTGTTCCTCCCGTGGGACAAACTCGAGAAACTCCAAACCAGGGGGTAGACGTGGAATGAATATCATTGCCCCATTGTGCATGCATGTTGTCCGGGGCATGGCTTAGAATGGTTCGGACGAACCATGAACTTCATGACCCGTCCATCGCCCTAAGACACAGTTCAGATAGGACTGCGCAGAACGGTTGCGGCACGCGTCGCCAAGATAACGCAGAACCGCCTTCGGGGAGAGGCAATCACCGACTCGTGAGTGTAAACGTTGGAGTTGCGGTAGAAACCCAAACCCAGGTCACCACGCGTGGTACAGGCGCTCTAGGACGCAACCTGCGATGCTCCCAACCTCTCGCCGGGCAATTCAACTAGCCACACCGAGTTGTTTCCAGTAATCGAGACTGAACACGATCGCTTGAATGAGATTCACCCTCGTTCCGGTCATCTTGGCATCTGCGGAGCGGAACACCCCACCTTTCCCCATCCAGCGTCGCATCGCAGTCCATATCTTGGGTCCTGGCTGGACATTTCAAGTTACTGTGCCAAGGGGGTGGGAGTTCTGCCTAGCGCACGTTGGGCTGGTCGAAGCTCCACTTGCTGCACATCCTTCCATCACTGCCGTGCTTGGCTACAACTATTACCATCGATGCGACCAACAATAGCTGCATTGATGTGCCAAGCGTGCATTTCACCAACAGTGTTCCAATCGCAGTGTCGATGACGGCCTGCGGCTGCGGCACACCGGCACTCTCATTGCACCGAATGGTCTTAGCGCTAGCCCATCATTCTGAGAATCGTTGCGAATCATGAGGGGTAATGATGGTGCAGTTGGGCTGTATGGCGAGAAGAGGGATCCTACGGCGAAGGAGGTGCTCCTGCCGCTTCGAGCAGAACCTTGTAAGCCCTGCTCCTCGGCTCTCGCTTAGGTTGGGAGTAACGTCTCTTGGTAAGACAACGGTCGCGGAAGGGCAGAGAGGGTCATGGGGGTGCGTTATCCACCTTGTTATCAAGCGCAGACGAGAAACAAGACGCTTACAGGAAATGCACCGCATTGCTCCTCACTTAACATCCTCGACTTTCCTGACCTATGTCTCAGCCAATGCACCACCAGATGCTCTTCCTGTAGCCCTGTAGCCCATGGCAGTAAGACTTCCGTGTAGGGGGATCCACATCTGCGAGATGTTCTTCGAGTCTCCTGCCGCAGCCACCCTCCTTCTGACAAGAACAGTTATTAGCTACTGCTGCTTTGACCTCTTCCCTTTCCTTCAACCTACATGTAGCTTCTGCGGCAAGCGGTCCCGAGTGACTCTTCGGTTGCCCTTCTGGAACAGCTGTCGAGAAGATTCAACCATGACGAACTACAATATACGTTGCAGAGCGCTTCACCCACTAATGGGGACCATGCAAAGGGTTAGCATAAGATCCCAGAGAGGGCAACCGATTCGGCAGCTTACTAGCTATAAGGGATTGGGCAGCCGCTGAGCTACGGATGCCCGCTGCGTTGGGCACCCTACACTGCAAGCAACAAGGCCTTTGACTCCCGTTTGGGGATATGAGTTATGCCGCCGAATCATGGTAATCGCATTGGGGATACTGCGAACAATATAGGTTACAGAGCTAGCTGTAGCCGCACAAGGGGTCAGTCGTTGAGTGTTAAGCTACCAATAACGATTCCGACCCACAGTTTCGTGTTTTTACTTTCCTCTTCCTCGTTCCCGAGGTCGTCGCGCTCAATACGCGGGATAAGCTCAAAGATTCCCGAATTGAGGTCTTGTTCGCGCTAGATATTGGGAAGTCGAGGAACGGTGCGGCTTTATTCGCCCAAGGTTGGGTAACGCAAAGACGAGAAATCAACAATATGTACTGGTAACTTGGAAGACGCGTTGTGAAATGAACCCTTAGATGGACGTCTGGGTTCGACGATTGACGTCGCGTCGTCACCCCACCACCCTGTCCCGTGCGATTCTGACGCTTTGCTTTGGTCGGTCGTTAGTATTCTGACTTCCCCGCTCCGGCCCTTGGATTATCACGTCTTCCTGTCGTCGGAATCGTTGGCCCCGCAGCAGTCTTGGCGGTTCGAGATTATGGAGGTCCCCAAGAGCATGCCGAACGACTACCGAGCCGCGTACGGGGCCATTTTTGACGTGAATCAAACCACAATAACGAGGCTAGGACTTTGTAAGGTGTTCGTCGAAGTTGCAATGCAGACTGTTTTGCCACTGGCGCAAGTTAGGTCAAACTCATTCTCGTTGTTCCGCTCGGTGATAGGCTCGGATGTCCGTCCTCCCAACTCAGCAATAGGTTGGACTATTCCCCCTTCCACCTGTTCAAATCTGGAGCATCCCAACGGCTCAAATGCTCGATGTATACATGACCAGATATCCGTCGTCCGCCTACCATAGATCCATTCCTAACTTCGCTCCTGATGCGGAAACGTACGCGTGCAGACTTTCGCCCGAACTTGCAGCCCAACCAACGGCAAATGGGAACTTGATCTCCTGGTACGCGCTACTTAACACCACGTTATTTAACGCTAGATATTCTTAAAGCAAGGTTAGCAAGCGGATGTGATTTCGAAAAGAAGTCCCCGTGTTCAAGTCCCCTCGCCATGTCGGCCACTCCCGAGCTGGGCACCAATCGGGGGTCATCGTTCCAAAACCTCGTGCGGATGCGACTCCGTGTGACGTGTGATGCACGGTCGTATGCCCGAGTCTCATGGTGTGACGCCGAGCGTGACCATCAAAGCGTGCGGTCGACCTCCGTGTCTTCTCCGTGGCTGTATCCATGTCCGTATCTTCGAAAGTCGCAGCACATCGAAGCCCGATACCGCATCGTAATATAAAGCCAGCATGCAGATCTCATCAACGTCAGCATCAGCAACACCTACCAACATCCTCACACACCTCAACTCACAATCTCAACTCAAATCACAATGAAGGTCTTTGCTATTGGAGCGTCTCGCAACATCGGCTACTACTCAGCTCTCAAGTTCCTCCAACAAGGTCATACCGTCGCATTCCTACTTAGAAAGACGGATGTATTCGACAATGACGACGTGATGAAGGCTTTCATTGCATCTGGCCAAGTTCAGTTGATCAAAGGCGATGCACTTGTCGAAGACGACATGCGTAGAGCTTGGGCCGAGGCATCTCCCGCTGACGCCCCAGTCGACCTTGTGTTCTTCTCAGTTGGTGAGTGATCTTCCAATTTCCCAACCTCTTGTAACAAACTAACTCGTTTGACAGGCGGCAACCTCCAATTTACTCTCAAGAAGGGCTTCTTCATCCACCCTCCCAACCTTTGCACCACCGCCCTTCTCAATACCCTTTCCACTTATCCCAACCCCTCTTCCGAAATCCAACCCAGATTCGTCGTCATCACCTCTAGCGGCATTACCCAGGAATCGCACGACGACTTGCCATGCATCATGAAACCCATGTACAGCGTGCTCCTCAAGAGTCCACACGAGGACAAGCTCGGTATGGAGAAACTTCTTCATCACTCCAGCGGCTCCTCTACGGCGTGGACCGAGGCCAGTCCTAAGGAAGAGATTCTCGCGCCGGGCTGGGAGTCCAAGGTCGGTGAGACAGGATGGCTCAAACACCTCGTCATCATCCGTCCTTCCTTCCTTACCGACGGACCAGAAACCGGCGTATACCAGATCGGCGAAGATTTGAAGAAGAGATACACGATCAGCAGGAAAGATGTCGCGCACTTTATTGCAGGCACCTTGTTGGAGAAGTGGGATGAACTCGAAGGAAAGGGTGTTGTTGTTGGATACTAACTGATCCATGTGTCATCCCTATATGTACTTCCGAGTCTCGCGATGCCCTCTGAGATACGCCACGCGTAGTAGAAAAACCAGGCTCTCCCAATGTGACGACCATTCGCGCCTCGGATACTCGCTCAATATCGTTAGTCATTTTATCAAGGCAGACAAGAGCTTCAAATATACGCTAGGTTATTGTCAGGTTTCCTTGCAATCACACCCCCCTTCACTGTGGCTTATGAAGGCGTGTGGTACAGGTTGACTCTCCTGGTATGGTCCTCCTGGTACTTGCGAAGACAGGAACAAAGGAGAAGGTGAAGAAGCGACTCAGGGACAGGAATCTTGGTTTCAAACGTTCCCTTGTACAGAAATATTGAGAAAAGGGGAAGTTATGGTATAACATCGTCTCGACTTACCAAAACACCGCGATTGAAGGAGAATTTTCTCCTGTGGAACTGTGCCACAACGACACCATCTGATCTGACAAGCTGAAGTACTCGGGTTGATGAGCAGCGGGATGTGAGAAATGAGAGTAGGTCACACTGTAAGATCGTCCGCAAGCATCTTATTGTTCCATTTATAGGTGACCCCATCAAAATCTACAAGGGTACGGCTCCTGTTGCAAATGTTGGTGGCAATCCGTATGTCGGGAACGATGGGACTTACGCGCTATACCAAGCATTAGGTTCGGGACCATCCATCTTGTACATCGTCGCCTGACGCTTAGCTCCCTCGACTTCGGTAAAAGTTGTAGTGAAGAAGAATGGGGCTGCATGTCCACGTCAGTAATAGTTACTTTGATTAAGCATATTTATACTCACGAGGGAGGTCAACTTTGATAATCGCAGTAGCTGTTTGAAGAAACTCGTTCGCTACACTATTGTCATAGAGTGTGTAAGTCCGCTTCTTGCGCTTGAGGAGATAGCCACCCGTCCCGTCGGGGACGTGACCGTCATCTTTGACCGAGTCATCGTCTTCATCAATGGGGCTCCCTGGATCCTCCTTGCCTTCGTCAACTTTGGCGTCATTGGGTTGCGGCGTGGCGGGTAAGGAAGGGCCAATGAGGTGAGCGCCGCGCTCGGTGATGCGAGCGCTGCAGAACCCCACACGTTCGAAGACGTAGGCTGTAGGGGAGATCACTTCTTCTTGACCGGAGGTAGACATGGGGGTCGTGGCCTGTCCCGTAGACCGCGTCAGGCAGAGACGATTTATACTTTGTCGTTGCCGCGGAATGAGCTCGAGAATCCCTACTAATCCAGGAGTGGAAATGGGGTCGATAACATCGGCCCGCTGCGCACCGATATTATCTAGGGCATAGTTAAAACATGGGTTTCGTCGAGCAACGAATCATTGCTCATTGCCCCAAGGTTCAAAATATAGACAAGACTGCGCAGAACGACTCGCCAGACGGGATGCAGCGGAACCGTCCTCGGGGAGCCAAAGACCCTGGCCGAGTGTAGATACTGAAGTCGTGTTGAGACGCATAGGCCCACTTTGCCTGCGCGTGGGGCATGGGATTTGTTTACCCGGCCGTTCTGTATACAAAAATGTTGGCGCTAGCAACACCGACTCCGTCCCATGAATCAAGATTGAATGCAATCATTTGGTTGAAACCCGAGGTCCGTGCTAGGCTCTTTTTAGGGTACTCCGCCAAGAGAGAGGAGTATCCTTCTTAACACATGTTGGGCTAGTCGAAGCCTCGCTGGCTGCAGGCCTTTAATCACTGTCTCGATTAGCTGGGACGATTACTGTCGAGGCGACTAACAATAGGTGTAGGGGTGCGCAGGGGTGCGCTGAGCATGCATTTCACCACCTGTGCTCCAATCGCAGTCAACCTTCGCACTGCGGCGATGGCACATCGTTGCACCGGAGGTTCTTCAGCGCCAAGTATTCGCTTTGAGAATCGTTGCGAATCACGGGGAATACATGATGGCAAGGAGGAAACCTACGGCAGAGACGGTACCTTAACCGCTTTGAACTATATTGAGCAGATCTTGTGAGCTCTACCTCCTTGGTCGTCGTTCGAACGCGGTCAATAATGTCCCTTGATCCTACAACGGCCGCAAGAGTGCAAGAGGGTCAGTCGTACGAGTTACTCAGCGGGGTGAGAAATGAGAAATACAGTATCACTCATCAATTGACATCCACAACGTTGGTGGCTTCGACTGATTCTCCTTTGCAATTCCCTTTTTGGTTATCAGAGTGGGTACTCAGTGCATGACATCAGTCCAACGATTTCCCAATTCAAGTATCGTGCTTCAGTAAAGACGTATAAGTAGGGAAAGACATGCATAGGCGTGTTCACCTACAAACACGACTATAAGAGGTCAAACTACATTCGTTTAGTATGGAGAGTGAGGACTAACCCCTGTTATTACATAAAATCAGGTCTTCCCAAGGCGACTTGGTTTTGCAGCTTTTGCTCCTCAAATATAACCATCGAACGAAACCGTACGGGCGTCGTGCCCTTCTTTAGTATGATACCAACCGGTATTTTCAGCAGACGCGTCACGCAGTAAGTAGGTTCTCTGTTCGGCGAATGATACTGGCCCATCAGCTTGCTTCGTGCCATTCTGACTTTTCGAGCGGCCGCTGTTCTTTTGACATCTTCGCTAGGGCCCTCAATCAGTCGTCGTGATGATCACACTCCTTTCGTCGAAATCAAATGCGTTTCTGGGCGTTGATAGTGTAACTATGCTGTAGAAGGTACCTGTAGTGACGTGACCAGGTTGAAATAGAGAAGTTGGGGTCTTGTCAGGTGAAGAGTCGCCGAAATTGCAATACGGACTGCTCCTTAGCAGTAGGCTCGGCTGTTCGTTCTCCTAACTCCGCACCATGTATTCCGCCTTCCGGCACGCGCTAGAGACGTCGGAATACAATAAACCTGTAATTTCATGGCCGATCTCCCTTGGTGAAGCTCGTCAATCGCCACAATACTAGTAGTCACATCGTGACTCGCCTTTATTCCCCTTATGGATTCATGCAAGCCTCGAGTACCCATTCAATAGTGTTAGCTATTTTACCAAACCAGGCGAGGGCTTCAAGTACACGCTAGACTACCATTGAGTCTCCTTCCAATCACCCCAATGCTTGCTGTGCTTTACGAGTAAAACGCGATCCTCCTCGCATGGTCCTCCCGGGCCTTGCGAATACAAGCGCAAAGGATAAGCTGAAGAAGCGACTCAGGGACCGGAATCTTGGTTCCAAGTGTTCCCTTATACAGAAAAGGTGAGCAAACGGGGAGTTATGGTATGACGTCGTCTCGCTTACCACAACACCGCGTTTGTCGGAATATTTTCTCCTGTTGAATTGTGCCACAACAACACCATCTGATCTGACAAGCTGAAGTACCCGGATTAACAAGGGGCAGGATGTGATAATGGTAGCAGATCTCACCGTGACATCATCCACAAACATCTTGTTATTCCACTTATATGTAACCCCATCAAATCCCACAAGGTTACGGCTCCTGTTGGAAAGGTTAATAGTAATCTGTGTGTCGGGATCGATGGGACGTACGCGCTATACCAAGCATTAGGCTCAGGACCATCCATCTTGTACATCGTCGCCTGACGCCTGGCTCCCCCAACTTCGGTGAAAGTTGTAGTAAAAAAGAACGGGGCTACGTGTCTACGTCAGCAATGGTCGCCTATATAAGACGTAATTCTACTCACGAGGGAGGTCGACCTTGATCAGTGGGGTAGCAGTCTCAAGAGACTGGTTCGCTGAGCTGTTGTCGTAAAGCGTGTAGGTCGGTTTCTTGCGTTTCAGAAAATAGCCACCTGTCCCATCGGGGACGTGATCGTCGTCTTTCCCTGAGTCGTCGTCGGAGTCGATGGGGCTGCTTGGGTCCTCCTTGCCGTCGACAATTTTGGCATCATTAGGTTGTGGTGTGGCGGGTAAGGAGCGCCCGATTTGTTGAGCCGTACGTTCCGTGATGCGAGCGCTACCAAGCCCAACACGTTCAAGGGCGAAAACTGTAGGGGAGATGACTTTTTCTTGGCTGGAGGTAGACATGAAGGGACGTATCCTGTCCCATAGACCACGTCGAGTCGGATCGTTTTATGTCGGATCGTTGCCATAGAATAAGATCAAGAATCCCCAGTAACTCGGGAATGACAATGAGGTAGACGTTATTCCCCCGCTGTGCACCTATGTTATCTCGGGCCCGGGAGCGGTTCAAAAATGGTTTGGTCGAATCACGGACAACGGCGCACCCATTGCCCCAAGGTCCAAAGTTTAATCTGGACCGCATAGAGCAACTGCGACATAACTCGCCAGGGGGAACACAGCAGGACACTTCTCCAGGAATGACGGTCCCAGGTTGAACATGACGTTGCGGTCGTGCTAAGAAGCGCAAATCCGCGTTCGCCCTGCCTGCGCGTAGACAGGGAGTTTTTTCATCCGCTGCGTATGTCAACGTCGCTACTTACGAAACTTCCAAATATCATCATTTCTGCTCCTACAAATCAAACCCTAATATCGACCCCGCCCCAGGAATCAGCAGTACTGGAGCCCGAAGCCCGCGCGAGGTAAATAGTGGATTCCTCTTCCCATCTTGACCCCAAGAGGGTAGAGACCGCGCCCATCCACTTTAGTGCCGGACCAAACCTCGGGTGCTAGTTGGATATTTGGAGTTACGCTGCCAAGAACGGAGAGCTCTTCTCATCACCTGTTGTGGCTAGTCGAAGCCCCATTCGCTGCAGGCCTTCAACCACTGCCTTGATCGGCTGCGACGATTGCATCGAGGCCACTATTAATAGCTGTAGGGACTTACCAAGCATGCATTTCACCACCTGTGCTCCAACTATACTCGTGTAAACCATCGCAGTACGACTGCTGTACACCGTTAGTCTCTTTGTACCGAAGGGTCCTCAGCGTCAGTCCATCGCTTTGTCGCGAATCACCGCATGGCGAGGGAAACCTACGGCAAAAGCGGTACCCCTGCCGCTCCGACCTACCTCGAGCGAGTCTTGGGAGTCCCAGTTCATTGGCCGTCGTTAGAACGGGTCAACAACGTCTTTTGTTGTAGAACGGCCGGCGGCGCACGACTGCCGGCGGGTGAAACCGGACTCGAACAAATTTTACCCAGGCGGTAGACACAGTGGTCCGGTGGTATAAGCGTACCATTCTCGAGTGTTGGGGGGTCGGAAAGGATGAAGGGGGATTACGAGGCCCGAGTGGTGACCTTTCGATGCGTCGTTGTAGCCGCCGTGTGTGGTGCTTTGGCTGCGGTCGATTTGAATGGGTCCCTGTATACGTCGCGGTGAGGAAGGAAGAGGGAGTGGTGGATGTATAGGGGTTGCAATAGAATCCATATGAAAACTTGGTGAACGAAGTCGGAGGGTATTTCTGTGAGTGTTCATCAGTGAAAGCGAGAGCGGTCGGATGCATGGACAGGGACACGCTACGCACCCAGAAAGCTAGTACGGGAGGGGGCAAAATCCAAATCCCGGACTGGGAGACGACATTCTCGTATACATGCCAGGGGCGTGGTCGGTCGTCAATCAAACGTATACGCAGATAGAATACTACTCACGTGGTTTTGAGCACTTTTTGCTGTGGAGGCTCTGGGCGGAGACGTGTGCGGCGGCGCGCCCCAGCGGAATACCATGAAAACAACTGGTTCGGGATGGAACCAGCGAGAGTGCAAGTAATGCTTTGAGAATCTCGGTTTGGTCGGTGGTCTAGGAGGTCGAGATGTAATCACCGGGGTCCCGAGGGTGGCTGGGAGAGGTTGAGCTGAAAATGTTACATCGCCGAATATCATGAAAGACTCCTCACGTTGCTCTTCAACCGAATGACGTGAGGCCTCAATCGGACTGAAATTCCCTGCAGAAAAGGAGGAAATGGGCAGGTGTCTCGGCTACTCTGCAATACTCACACAGCGGAGATTCCGTCGCTTTAATTTTCTTAAGGAAGACATTGAGTGCCACATGGCCTGTGCGGAGCTGCGTCAGTAAACTAGCAGCTGGGTTTTTGAGGGTACTCAGGTTCGGTGAGGGCAGGTCGGGGTCAATCCGTTTCATCCGTTCAAACCGCGGAGAACTCCCATGGGCGTCGCCACTCCTCCCTTATCCATGTGTTCCTATGGGCTTTCAGAGCGGAAAAGCTGATCGGGAGTTTTCTCCTTAATGCTACAGGGAGGGATGCTGCCTCTGAGCGAACACCTCTGGCTGCG
>WSTW01000060.1:0-51451 GCA_019632305.1 Tulasnella sp. 403
GAGTCATAAGCTTCGATGTTGATTCCCGGGTATACGACCTCTGGTCGCTTTGTAATCGAGGGAAAGGAACGCCGGAAAACGTTTGCAGTGAACTGTGAGTTGGCAAGAAGGACGTCCGCCGATCCTACCTAGCGTCAGTTCGCGATATTCACTCGACAGTAGAGGAAAACCTACCGGTCGACCTCTCCTCGACCCAATCCGCAGGAGCCCTATATAGCCACTTGAGGAGACCCAATTTCGGCTTTCCGTCTAATACGGCTTCTTTTCCACTTGCAAGCAGTTTATCAGGAAAGTGACAGTAAAAGACAACTCGACGGGTTGTAAACCACCTCAGCAGAGGGATACATGCTGATAGCTGGTCGACAACATAGACATCGGGCTGGCTGCTCGGCCGAATGAGTTCTGCGAGCAGCAAGAAAAGCTGTCGAAGAATAGCCAGGTATATGTGAAAGGCACCGAATAGTGACCTGGGTATAGGCGTTGGCACTGAAAACACCGTAAGAGTGCCTGGAAGTCCGACCTGAGTGTCAGCGGACATACCTCCAGGAGACTTGGACCTTACCATTCTTCGTCTCTTCAAAAGCATGATTCGGGTCGTGGTGAGATGTTACAATATCTACGGTGTGCCCTAACCTTTGTAGGCCGAGCGCTGCGTCCACGACCAGCCTTTCAGCACCGCCTGAACAGTTGTCAACGGAGGAACGGCAAAATAATTGGAGCGCGGCTCACCGATCCCCAAATCAGGATGGATTATCCTAATTCTCATTGGCTTTCTGAATTCACTTGTGCTTGCCATGTCAATCAATGACGACCATGCGAAGCCAAACAGTAGACGTCAACTACGTGAACACGTCAGCACGAAACGTCCGATCGGACTAGGGCAGTCCCATTACTTTACTAAAAGCAGTAATGAACGGACAGTGTCGTTAAGGTTTGGTCGGAGAAGTATTAGCACGGCTAATCGTTGGTGGTCAGAGAGAACGGATGCGGCGCACGTGTGGAACGGTGGGAAGCCGGCTACTAAACGTTGAAATTTCTACCGGAAAACCTTCCCCTGCACTTGGACGACGTACAGCTCTTCGACTGGCCATCATGCACAACGGGAACTCCATCAAGTTATTGACTGGAAACAGCAACCCCGAGCTGGCACAGGCTGTCGCGGACCAGTGAGCTTTGGCCTGTTCGAAGAATTTCAGGGGTGACTAACCCGCTCGTTGCGACAGCCTGGGCATCCACCTCGTCCCTTGTGTGGTCAAGAAGTTCTCCAATGGGGAGCTCAACGTCAGCATCTCAGAGTCTGTCCGAGACGAGGACGTGTTTATCCTGCAGACCGGCTGTACCGACACTACTAACGACCACCTAATGGAGCTCCTGATCCTGATCTCTGCTTGTAAGACCGCGTCCGCCCGGCGAATCACCGCTGTCATCCCATGCTACCCATACTCTCGGCAAGACAAGAAGGACCAAAGTCGAGCACCGATTACTGCAAAGCTGGTCGCGAACATGATTGCCGTCGCCGGCTGCGACCACCTAATCACCATGGACCTCCATGCCAGCCAAATCCAAGGATTCTTCGAGGTCCCCGTGGACAACTTGTATAGCGAACCACTGATGATACGCTACATAAAGTCGGAGATTCCGGGGTGGCAAGATAGCATTATCGTCAGTCCTGACGCAGGCGGAGCGAGACGGTAAGCGCGCGACCCTGGCTCTACACCAACCATGACGTGCTGAGCCGATTCTCATCCAGCGCAACCATGATCGCGGATAAGCTGAAGGTCGACTTTGGGCTTGTCAACCGCTCCCGAGATCTACGCGCCGGAACAGATCATGGGATGAAGATCCTCGTAGGAGACGTCAAGGATAAGGTGAGGGGACACGTGAAAACCAAGTGATTGAAGTACTCAGCCACCACATCCATAGGTTGTTATTCTTGTCGACGACATGATCGATACTGGCAGCACGCTGGGCATGGCCGCCAGAACCTTGAAGGACAACGGCGCCGCAAAAGTCTATGCCCTCATTTCGCATGGTCTGTTCCCAGCTATCGTGCCACGCCCTTGCTTATGGGCTAATGCATTGTGTTATCTTGCAGGTCTGTTGGCCGAAGCGGATTTGGCAGCGGTTGCCGCCCTCCCGATTGAACAACTGGTTGTAAGTGAAACGGAATTTCGTCATCTGAAATGGCGCTCCAGCTTTCCTTGTACAATAGGTCACCAACACAATACCCCAGACCGCAAAGCAACAAGCCCTTGCCGCTGCTGACCCTTCCTGCAGTGAAAAGCTCGTTGTGATTGACGTCAGCCAAACAATTGCAGAAAGTATCCGACGGACTCACAACGGGGAGAGTATCAGTATCCTCTTCAACGAGATCCCATAAAAATGTCCCAGATGCGGGTATATTCGGATGTTGTCAATGGTGCGCAAATGATGTTTTGTAATGTATTAGACTTTAGACATATATCGCAATATTAGAGTCACTCTGATGGAAAATAATGGCCAATCCTATAGACGAGATCATAGTCCGAATGGTCTCCGATAGCCCTGACCCGTCGCCGCACTTGGCAGAACCAAGAAACCGAACTGCTGACAAACACAAACCGCGGGAGCCTCGGCTCACGTGGCCCAGTACATTCTTCGTCCACCCACCGGCAGAGTCGCCAAACTCACTCCTACTTATCCTTGAGGTGTATTCCTACCTCTCGGATAGCGGCAATTTATGCTGCTATGTTATGCTCGTCCAAAGGCGAAATCAGCTTGGCGAATTCGCCGTCACAGTGGCGATGCTTTCCTGATCTCGAAAGCTACACTTTTGGGCATCCGTGTTACACAACCGCCCCATCAGCAATATAAGTCTCCCTAGCACCGTTTCCCGGTGTACACATTTTGGAATCCACCGGAATGGTGGGGTGAGGCATCGTATCAACCACGACGTGGTGTAGTCACCCTCCGCCTTGAGAATGGGCTGAGCTTTTACTTAAAAAATTGGATAACCTTGCTCAGCTCATCCCGGCTCTTTGACGATACTTGCCCCACCGCCCGGCGCATTCCTCGGTCCGGGTGGGGGTGAGCCATCTCTCGTGCGCACGAGGTTTTGATGGCTTCCATTCAGGATGACTCCTCACTCCCTACCGCTGCTACCCCAGGGCTCGGAAGCTTGGTTTGGTTGTCACCCTTGTGTTTTCGTCCGCATGTTTGAGTGTCCTCAAGGGGTGAATAACTGGGATGACCCGCCAGTTCGGACCATCGCCCCACCCGCCTACTCCAGACGCGGTGACTCGCTGTATCACGAATGCGTACTTTCAGGAGCTGTACCGTCGCCTCGTCACCGGTATCGGCAGACTGAGATTAAGTACCGCTGGAGATCGAGATGATTGTGTAGTTTCGCGTATTTCGCCAGATCCCCCAGATGCGTTGGTACAAGTGCTTCACATCCGCTCATATCTGACTCCGATACTCTACACGCGTTTGGCCCCTAGAATTCCAACGTCTTGCATTGGGCGACGCGAACTTCTAACCCCCCTAGGCCTACCGACCACGGGCTACCCTTCGTCGTGATCGACGCCCCTAATAACTCTCCTCTCATGTGCCTGTGACACACCATAATACCTCGAGAAATGTGGAAAAACCGCTTTGGTATCCTGCCGGACTGTCTTCTCTTGATTCTCTGAAGTACACATCCAAAACCACTTGGGTGAGGAGCGATGGTCATACCTAGCGTCATTCAACGACGATGAGTGACTCGTCAGTGTACCTCGTGAATCTCTTTATAACGACTTGATCACTCACGAAAAAGCTCACTCACAAACGCGGTCCCTCCCTACCAACCTCCCCACGCAACTCGGGCTCCCGGAACCTCTGGTAGATGCCCCCGGCTGCAAGCCAGCGCATGCTCGGATTCCTCTCCTCTCTACCTGACTATGCCTTCGACTTTTCAGGCGATGCGTCCGACGAATATCGCTACCTCTACTCCGCCGCCCCCTTGGGCACGTACGGAGACGCACACAGCCTGTACCCGAGGGTCGTCTACAGAGGCGGATGGCTCGACCAACAACCCTCACGCGTCAGTGTATTATTCGTCTTACCGCGTTCTCCTGGATACGGCCAGGAGATCTTCGTCATCCATATCCACGTCTCTGCATGGGGCTTGTTGACCATGCGCATCTGGAAGCAGCTGGTTATCCGCTATGCATCACTTGGCGTGGCTGAATTTCCCGTTATACCGTAATTCTCTACTCACTGACCGATACCCTGCACGTCTGATACCCCCATAGAATATTTAGTCGACGCCATATCGCTATTTACAGTCTTGTCATATTCTCGACATGTCGTCGTAATGTCCGTACAACCTATTTATGGCGTGTACGCAGAGGAAAAATAATCTAGTTGTATTGTTGAAGTGTAATATGGAGACATTCGAATGGGGTCCCTCCTCAGCCGCGAATGAAGGGGTGAATAAGAGCGTCACGAGGAGTGATACGTTTTGCCGGGTCAAGCGCGAGACATTTATCAAGAAGATCAACGAAAGCAAGCAACGACTTGGACTCCTCATCATTCCCCTTCGCAGCAGAGGTGGGCACTAGCCGGGCGCGCAGGTCTCTTGTTGCCTTCTGGACGAAGACCGTCCGTGTTACCTCCTAAAGGCGAGAGGATTCGGGATCGCATTAGCTGTTATCCAGCTGTACAGAGGCCAGTCGCACCCGTACCTTGCCAGTAATCTTGTCGACCTCCACACTCAAGAATCCTCCGTGCTCGTCAAAGTGAACGTCGCCGAACTTTGCCTTTTTTATCATCTTCGCGTTGAAGCGTCCTTTCAACTCCATCATAAGTAGCAGCATGTGGTTATTTGTGCGGCCAGGGAACAGTATTTTGCCTGTATACAGCTCATAGAGCGTGCATCCAACAGACCACATATCCAATGCGGTGTCGTAGGGAAGGCCCAGAACTATAATAACTGGTCAGTCTATAACGTGAGAGGAGACGAAGATCGACCTACTAATCTCCGGTGCTCTGTAGAACCTGCTGACAAGGTAGGGCGTGATATCATTCTCCGATACGTCAGACGCTGACCCTAGATCGCATAGTTTCAGCATTGCCTTGGTGTCGTTGACCTACAAAGACGTTAGCGCCGGGGCAGATTCCATCGACAAAGACGAACCAGTATATTATCAGGCTTGATATCCGCGTGCATAATGTTGCACTTTTTCAGCAAAGAGAGGGCGAGGAAAAGTTGATGAGCATAAGCCCTGACGGCACGCATATTCAACCCCACGTCCTTCCCAAATCTTTTCACGATCTCGCGAAGATTCATGCTGTCCGAGTGAGGTTAGGTAAGCAATCAGGTCGCCTAGTATCAGGGTCACATACCTCAACGACTCGAATACCAGACATAAGTGCCCTCGGTGCTCGAAGGTTTGGTGAAGACGGACCAGATGCTTCTTATCTTCCGGATCTGCTGCTGCCAGCTTATTCAATATCGCCGCTTCTTTAAGGCCTGCCTTGTACCTGAGGAACCATGAGGTTTAAAAGTTTAATCGAATCGGGTAATCGAAAACATACATCGATTCTTGGCTGCGGATGATCTTAATCGCCACTTCTTTCCCAATCTCGTCTTTCTCGCCTTGAACGATCCTTGCTCGGACCACGGCGGAGAACATGCCCTTTCCAAGACTGGAAAACACTTGATAACGACCGGCATCAAGGGCTTCACCGAGGATGATCTGATAGTAGCCTTCAGGATCCGCCGCGGAGTCGACGGTAGTTGCGGCCCTGACTGGAACAGCGCTAGGTACTCGCTTCACTCGTCGTACCTGCGTACATTGGTTAGTATGAGAATCATCAAGGATGTGATGTTCTCACCTTTTTCTTCTCCGGCTTACGTGCGATAGCTGCGAACATGTCATCTACTTCGTCATCATCTTCGCTCTCCTCTACTTCTTCCACTTCGTCGATATCCATGCCCGACTCCGCCTTTGCTACGTGTACGGCGAGGCGCATCTCCTCCTCTTTTCGGTCTTGATTTGGGTCGTAGTCTGCCGCAGATACTTGTTCTCCATCGTTTGAAGGGCCTGATGACCGCGGAACATCGCTGGTGGGATCCTCAGATTGCGTTTCTTTGGTGAGCGCAAAACCATCTTGGGAAGTGGTTGCGTCTTCTGGCGTAGCTGAGGGAGAATATTCCATTATCAATGACACCAAATATGGCTGCAAAACACAAACTTACCGATTCCAGTATCCTGCGTAGCCAAAACAAGCCGAACGCCAGTCTGTGTGGTGTGGTCAGAAAAAGATGCATGTGCGGTGGGAAGAGTATTTGCTGAAGACTGGCCACCTTCGATTGGCGTTGGCCTAGAGTCGGGATTGACGGCAGCTTCGCCTGGGGTAGATGCCGAAGAGCCGAGCCGAGCCAAAAGAGCTTGTCGCCTTGCTCGCTGTGCTGCAATTACTTGCTCAGCGGTCATTTCGTCCTCTTCGGCTTCTTGATCGGGGATGTTCACGTCCTGGGACGACGTAGATTGTGGTGGTGGTGTAGGAGGTTTTGAGTCTTTGGGAGGTGCTGGAGAATCGATGGCAAGATTGGACATCCGTGGAGATATTCTACGGATGGAAATTGGTTCAGCTGCACTGCTTGCAGTAAGGAAAGGCTAACTCACTCCCCCTCCTCTCGTCCACCACTCAAACCTGCAGACACTTCACGTGACGGAGCAGTAGAACCACGAGATGGGGCAGACGGACGTCTTCGATGCTCGTCAGGATAGTCATCTCTACGATTTGACGAAGACCGCTCTCTTTCGTGCATCTTACCGCGGTAGGAGCCGTGGCTTGGGTATCGCGTCGACTCTGTTTATATACAGCGCGATATAAGTCTTATCATGTAACGAGATATTGCACACTGACCACGTCGATCGTCGCTTCGTCTCTCGCTATGCGTATGCCGGCTTGACTTGGGCGACAGATACGGCTGTCTTTCTCCACGGCGATCTCTCGGTTCATCACGATCTGGTCGACGATCATAGTTGCGCTGATGGCCGTTGCGGTCTCGTCTGTTTCGGTCGTCGTTCAGATGGGCATCACGCCAATCCCTCGGTCCACCTTCTTCCCTTCTACGTACATCTCTACGAGAGATGCTACGGTCTGAGTCGCTGCCATAGGGGAGATCGTCGTGTGTGTCCTCCCTTGGCCGTTTGCTGCCTGCAGACATATTTTCAGACGTGGATGAAGAGTTTGGGAAGGTTAGCAACCAGAGGAAAATCAAAGGGTGTTTCGGAAGGCCGCACGGTTAAATGCAGATTTCCGTTCTCAACTCTACGATGAGAGCCAGGGAAAGTAACTCGGGAGATAGAAATGGGGAGCAGCTGAGTGGTCGGGATTTCAACGTAAATTCGAACCGCGGAATCAACTCTCACGACTGTCAGCATCGACTACTATTACTAATATTCGACGAAATTGAAGCAGAGTAGGATTGCCAACAGAGAAGCCTAATGCTGCGTACATGACTAATTACTGAGGTATAGAGTGGAAATAATAAATATTACAATTTGATGATGGTAAGGTAACGCTATCATTAACGGACCAGCATCTAGTGTAGAGAGTGAGCAGACCACACCTATGCGGCGGGCATGAAACAGAGGTGTTGGGAACACGGTCAGACTTGAGCACACCTATGCCACCATTAAGCGATCTAGTTGGGATATTCCATCACACCGTAGGGTGCAGAAGCAAGGATCATCGCTTTCCACGAAGGTGCAGGAAGCTTCCCCCATGCCGCCGCCCGAATGCAAATGGAAAACGTCTCGGATCCCGCTCCTCCCTTTGCAGGGAGATAAAAGGTGACCGTGACTTTATCCCAGCTCTGATCCCTCCACCCAACCCTGCATGAGACACGACCAAAGTCGGCGCTGCTTGCCGGAGGGCTACCTGGGGTGGCAATGCTAAAGAGCAGCTTATCCTCAACACCAACTTCGCCAGTAAAGAGGAATGCGTTAGGAGGAAGGAACTGAAGGAATGCCATCATCCGAGCAGAAGGTACGGGCATGTTACTGTCGATGCAACGTGAGTAGGAGTCCACGCCGGAGTGAGGATCACTCACATTATGGCTTGATAGTTTAGCTGTGTTCTTTCGTATGAGCTTGAAGATGGGGGGCCATTCGAACGCTGCTGCTGGCTTTTCAATGGCTGTAAAGTGTATCACCGGTGGTCTGCGCTGCGTACGGGGTGGAGTCAGTGGCCATGAGTAGAGTACGTCCAGAAAGCCAGTGGCACAAGAGGGCCCGGTACACAGGCGGCGGAGATGCCTCTGGGGTGCTGAAGGATTGTTGGGTTCGTCTAAGGCGGACCTCCACGGATATCCGCCACGACGAATAAGCCAAGGAATGCGTGATGTGTAGTACTGGGAAGCAAGATTTGCTGACCATTCCATGTACCGAACAGAGGTTCAGTGAAGACGTATCATGGCTAACATGGCCTGTGAGATGGGTAACAAGGGAATCGAAGCGTCTCATGAAACAGTACCATGTGCCGCATGAATTGATGACGAGAAAGCAGCAGAAAGTCCCTCTTTCAAGACGGTTACGCTCTGAGTATAAGTGGATGACGCTAGGGAGCGTCGGGTGGCACAAGACCGGGAGTGCGCATCGCCGAAAGGCCGTACTTCTACTATGGCGTAGGACTATTTGGGTAATGTATGAAAAAGGTTCCTCGCTGTCACAATGGCGATGATGGAGGCTACGAGAAACCCTGATTCCAAGAGAAAGGGTAGAGGTTGTCATGTAAACGATTAAACACACAGGAATAAGCCTGCTCTTCCTGAGAACCGATAGTCTCAAAATCCGGTTGTATACCAAGCCTAGAGTTTCAATTCAGACGTAGGGTTCTGAGAGCACCCGGCTGTGAGACGCCCGTACTCATAGAGCGAGGGAACAGCTGTCTGGCCGGTTAACCGAGCCTCAAGGGGACACGGAGCGTTTGGTTTGCCCCTTCCACTCAGCATCAGGTTAGACATTGAGGAGCGTCGTCAACCGAGTTATAACATAGTTAGGCTCTTGTGTAAAGCGTCACCGGGTGTCAGCCCTAGACAAAACACGACGCCC
Organism: Tulasnella sp. 403; assembly: GCA_019632305.1. Lineage (NCBI taxonomy): Eukaryota > Fungi > Basidiomycota > Agaricomycetes > Cantharellales > Tulasnellaceae > Tulasnella > Tulasnella sp. 403. The sequence continues at coordinate 9,090 of WSTW01000060.1, forward strand.
TCGCCACCCAAGGAAAAGGGCGAGGGTGAAAACGACGCTAGAGAGGTACCCCTCCAGCCTAGTTGTCGGATTTCGTGGTCGTGATGGTTGCAGAGCAAGGGCAGAAATTCGAACATGCTGGTCGATGTGGGAGATTGACCTGGTCGATTTTCCAACGCACTTGTTTCAGTCACACCAACCACCGAAGTGAGTACAACATTAGAGTCACTCACGCTAGTCTATTTTGCCTAACCGGATGTCACTATAGTTTCAGCGTCATCGCTGGTAGCATTAAGTTGCTCTACCCATGGCCACCAAGGAGCAGTACGCATGTCCGTCGATCACGTTCCTACCTCAAGGCACCCGCTAGACCTACAATCTTCGTATTAGATAGAGCTCAGAAGTCCCTCGGACTTGTATCTGGAACCCCCGACTATCGGTCAGCAGAGGGATTCACCCAGTGAGGAGGTTATCTTTAGTTGAAACTCCCGCTGTCTGACGCGTGGTGTTGCCCAAGACCAGACGCTACTGCACGCACATACAAGTACACACAAGATGGGAAACTGTTTGCCATAGCTCTACCTACCTGGTACGCGAGGAAGCTCAGGGATCCTGAATCTTGGTACTGATTAGTCCTAATTCAGCGTCCGCATCCACAATGCCAACGACTGCTCCGTGGCCATCGAGTTACCAGTGCCCAATGTAGTAGAAATTGGGTTCTCTCCCAAAGGCACTTATCTATCTACTTGGGAGCGATACGGTACGAGCGAACTACTAACCCCACAAGTTTCCTATATGGCCCATTGAGTACTTTCGTCCACCAGTCAAACCCGTCGTGGAGAATACTCAACACAGGAACCACCGAGTTTGGAGCGTTGCCACAGGGGAAGAAGTGATTTCATTCACACAGAAGTCCATAGAGGATTGGTACGCCTGATCATCTTCATCTGGTAACATATCCTTATATGGAGATACTCCCAGGGATCTACAGTATACTCCATCGGAGGACAAAGCAATCCGTGTAGTCACTGGAGAAGTTGATATATACCAACCATCCGATTGGACAAAGGGTATAGTCGACAGGCTTAAATTGGAAGGCATCACAGCAGTTGCGCCCAGCCCCGGACAGTACCCGGCACTTGCTGTATTCGTTTCGGAGAAAAAGGTAACCTGGCTGCTTCCTATCGTTCCGACCACTTGTTGATCTTTATGTAGGGTGCGCCAGCTAGTGTCAAGATCTACAGCCTTCTCGCCCTCTCGGCTCCACCGACCTGCTCCAAATCATTCTTCAAGGCCGATAAGTGTGTCATGAAATGGAACAACCTTGGTACCCAGATTTTAGTTCTCACATCGACGGATGTCGACAAGTCCAACAAGAACTATTACGGCGAGACCAATCTGTATCTGCTAAGCTCCGCGGGTAACTTTGACTGCCGTGTCACCTTGGGTGGGTAATCTACAAGGGGACTATTGACGCGTGCTTACCTTGTCTGCCAGATAAAGAGGGGCCTATTCACGACTTCACCTGGAGCCCGACATCCAAGGAATTCGGCGTCGTCTACGGGTGTAAGGACGCGTTGCAGGGCCTGGGCCATTCTGACTTGATCTTTATACAGTTATGCCGGCCAAGACCGTCTTATTCGACCAACGGGTTCGACCCCTGCACGATTTTGGTGCCCACCCTCGCAACTTCATCTCGTTCAATACGCAAGGGCGACTGCTAGCGTTGGCAGGGTTTGGTAATCTTGCCGGGAAGATCGATGTCGTTGATCGCCGATCCTTAGCGAAAGTATGCGAGATCGATGCACCAAATACGAGTTGGTGCGAATGGAGTCCAGATGGCCGGTCCCTCCTAACTGCTACGTTGAGTCCTCGACTCCGCGTCGACAATGGGATCAAGATTTGGCACTGCACCGGCCCTCTTCTACACGTTCATATGGTAGAAGAGCTTTACCAGGTCAGACTCAGTTGTTTCGTTTCACCGATGGGGCTCATTTTCCGTCCAGGCATCCTGGAAGCCTGCCCTTCCCGAATCAGCGCCTCCTTTTGGCAACACTCTTCCTCCAGCCCCAGCCCCTTCCGAGTCTGTCGCGGCATATCAAGCAGCTAAGCCAACTCGTGCGTACCCTTCAGCTGAATACCACAGGCGATTGGTCTAACATACGAACGTATAGCCACCAAGCCCGCTGGAACTTATCGACCCCCTGGAGCTCGTGGGGCATTGACGCCGGCTATCTTTAAGAGGGAGGACGAAGGCGGTACCCCCACGTTGGATGGTCTTCCGACGACATCGCGAAACAGTTCTCAGACGAACCTCGCGCGACAGTCGTCTCCCGCGCCCAACGGACAGGGCGCCGGTCGTGGGCTCCGTGGACGGGTCGTACCTGGGGCAGCTCCACCGGGCTGGGTACCACCGGAGACCGAGTCGAAGAAGAGCAAAAAGAAGGGCAAGAAGAAAGCAGATGACGTTGGCGAAGGTGGCGAAGGTGCACAAGTCGCTAATGATGGTGCCCCCACCGCTCCGAAGTCGAAGAACTCCTCAGGACCGCGCATTCCGGGTGCATCTGAAACCTCGCGGAAAGGAAACCAGTCTGGTACAAATGCGCAGGGCAAGTCTGGCCCTCCACCATCGCTTGATCTCGGGAATGCAAAGGGCAAGTCGGTGTCTCAGTCTGCCGGTACCACGCCCAATGGTGTGACGACGCCTGCCAGTGGAACCGGAGAGGGACACGATCCTGCTAAGCGGATTCGCAACTTGACTAAGAAGGTACGCTCAGTTCCCTTCGATCCTGGACGATGTGTTGACTGGTTTGGACACTTCAGTTGAAGGCCATCGACGAACTCAAGGAGCGACGGAAACGGGGTGAAGTTCTCGAGGGTACCCAGGTCCAAAAGATCGAGGGCGAGGGTGACATCAGGAAGGAACTCGAGAGGCTGCAAATCTCCATTGCTGCAAGCGCGAGCTGACGCGTGAAACGTCGGTAGACTGGCACTATCTTCGCTTGCTCATCGTGGCGTATTAGCTGGTGATATATAGGTTGCATTATCTGGGAAGTGGATCGATCACCGAGGAGAGTCCTACCGTGTTCGAGGTTCAGCGGTCGACTGTCGCTTGTGCCCTAAGTTACTGCTTCGGTCGAACCGCGTCGTCCGCGCAGACACATCACCGGTACTTGCAACACCAACGAACGATGCGACGTCTATTCGTACCCATTTGACGAACGTCTGTCACCAGATTAGGTGAACGGTGCTAAGACTCCGGCGTCTAGCTTCCGTCACACGAAACACAACCAAACCGTGCAACAATGCGTGCCTGAGAAAGTGATGGGACACGAAAACACTACCATGCCACCCGTCAGTCCACAGCGAGCACGACCATGAGGCCAGCGTCGGAAACTGTCTCAGTCAACGCTGCCAACTTCATATTACAGGACACTGCGGTCCAAAATCCAAGCACTGGTGAAAAAAGCTTCCAGTTGCAGTATGTAACGGACTTGCCGAACACGGTGCAAACCTACTGATGGAGCACCTACTATGTAGACCGCTTCCAGACATCGAGTTCATGTTAGCGGGACTGGACCTCCAAATAGAGTGGTCTCCAAGACCTTTCGTGCCGTGAAGTCCCGCTTCCAGTCCCGTATTCCCCAGATCCAGAGGCGCCGCAACAAATTTTCCTTGATCCACCACCTCCCCATCGAAGTCCTCACGGAAATATTCAAACTCGTCGCGTCGGAACAACTCACAACTCGCCGTTACTATCAGAGGCTGGGTAACTTGTCCCGAGTCTGCACACTGTGGGCCGCCATTATTGGTCAGGCACCGACTCTCTAGACCAGTATCTCTGCTGATGGTGACCCTCGCTTGGTCAATAAAATGATATCCAGGTCGGGGAACTGTCATCTTTCCATCTTCCAAGGTGCCTATGTACATGCCCAAACCATAAAAACCACTCTCCGGCAACTATGTCCCCAAGTCCACAGATGGAAAACTGCCGTATTCATGCTACAGAGCTGCGACATAAAACTTCTACGCGAATGTCTTACCAGTGCCGCTGCCACTCAATTGGAGAAGCTAAGCGTTAGGTTGGCTGACGGGGGGTTGACGTCCACGTCGATTTGTTCCGCGGAAGGGTAGGACGCCTGGAGGAGTTGGTCCTACTGGGAGTGTCTATACCATGGACATCCTCACTGCTGTCTCGTCTTCGGGTTCTCCGCCTCGCCGAGTTCGGAGAGAACACAGCAGCGACAACCACCCACATCTTGACGGTTCTTACATAATGTCCAGAATTATTTGAGCTCCAACTCATTGAATATTGTATCGATGACTCCGATACACCTGTCTTTCCTACCCAAGTCGAACTTCCTCAATCACGTTCTCTGAGTTTCGATAGTATTACTCCCCTCACTGCGCCGTATTTGATTCTCTCTCAAATCCACACACCAAAATACGACAGTTTCCACTTCGTTACCGACCCGGACTTCGTGGACGATCTACCTGCGGATAGCGACGTGCTGGAGAACATCTCGCATGTCGTTCCCTCCCTTGTGCACCTGGTTGCTTCGGCCCGGCATATCACAGTATTGTTCGGCGATATATGCTGTCGATATTCCGCGCATTCTGGGGGGAGCAAGATCCCCCTGGAATTGTGTATCAGGGATTCTTCTCTGTCTACTACCGTGCTCGAATGGGTAACGGCAGCCTTCGGCGATGCAATGAAAAATATCCCAGGCCAGGTGACAATCAGCCGTAATACCTCTCCAACTGAATGTGACCTCTCCGCAATCGGTAGCATCGCACGTATGACCAAACTGCACCTCTTGGGTATCGGTGATCAGACGCCCTTCCTTCGCTATCTCTCCACCGCCAACCTCGTCGATGGCATGCAAAACTGACCGTTCTCCGAGTTAGCCTTCCTGACCATTGACGAGGACTCCAACGATCCTCACGAGGTTCTGCGGATGGTGGAATGTCGTAATGGCTGTACTATCAAGCCTAAGAAGGCAAAGTCAAAGGCCCGCCTTCCAATTCCGTTTACATGCCTCTTCATTGGAGGGTCTGGGAGGACTTTGGATCACCAAACTTTCCGCCGAATTCGTGGGGTCGTAGGGGAGTCCCATTTGGGGTGGCAAATAGAAGACGAAGAAGACGAAGACGAGTATGACGAAGACGATAGTCTTGGTAACAATTCCTCCGACGGTGAAGATATGTGGTTTTATGACGATGACTAACGATTATCAAGCAGTCGGGGAGGAATTGTCCCCTAGTCGTAATGTCACATTTCGCCATACATTTCGAGTTTAGCTGTGCTCCCCCCCATACCTATTTTATTGTTTTGCGTCGTCGCGCTCTCCCCGATGGATCACCTTGCACGTGATGGACAACGGTAGACGGAGTCACGCCAATATCTCCGAAGTTTCAAAGCCTAACTTCACACAGCTGCAAGACAGCCACGTTAACCTTTGTCCGTGAACGCTATAATGGATAGCCAGGTGAGCTCTTCGCGCGAGTTTTCTTCATGAAGGTCGTCTCATCGTGGGTGTTCTTAGACTCTTCCCGCGACGCCGTCACTTGCGACAGTTACGGACATCATTGTGAACCAGAAACGAGGAAACTGTGTACCAGTATTCGTACAGCTTCCCGCCGACCTGCTAACTCCGGTCATGGCGTACTTGAGGCTGGCAAAGGATTCTAAGTACAGCTTCATCCTGGAGAGTGTCATTGCTGGGGAGAACGTCGGACGATACAGTTTCATCGGCGCTGGTACGTTTTACGTTCTTAATCACAGACGTTCTGATAATGCCATCATACCCCTCAAGATCCCTTTAAGATCGTGCGCTCGGGACCTGGCCAAGACATTGAAGGTGACCCGATGACAGCTCTGCAGAAAGAACTCCAGTTGTACAAGTACGTCAAGATACCCGAAATACCGACCTTCACAGGTGAGTCGTACAGAATCTTTTAATGTGACTATCGAGGTCGCTGACACGGCCTCGCACCTAGGGGGAGCCATTGGCTATGTTGCATACGACTGCATACAGCATTTCGAGCCAAAAACCAAGCCTACGGACTTCACACTTGCCGACCCTCTCGGGATTCCTGAGTCCGTCATGATGCTCTGCGACACCATCATCGTCTTCGACCACCTTTACCAGTCGGTCAAAGCGGTCTCCCATGTCTTCGCACCACCCACATCAACCGCTTCCGATATCCCCTTCATATACACAACGGCCGTATCAAAGGCGCGAAGGGTTGCAAAACTACTCCTCGCGTCCTCGACGCCCGGGATGAACTCCATCCCTCAAGTACCGATTGCGATGGACTTGCCGACGGTCTCGAACGTCGGACGGGATGGATATAAAGCTTTCGTCACCAACCTAAAAGAAAGAATCGTCGCCGGAGATATCATTCAGGCAGTCCCCAGTCAACGCCTTCGCAAAGAGACGACATTACACCCGTTCAATGCCTACAGGCAATTGCGTCAAGTAAACCCGAGTCCCTATATGTTCTATTTAGACTGTGGGGACCTCCAGCTGGTAGGCGCTAGCCCAGAAACGTTATGCAAAGTTGAAGGGAACGCCGTGTACAACCACGCTATCGCAGGGACCGTGCGTCGCGGTAAAACGGTGGAAGGTCTATAAATCTCCCTTCGCCGATCGACGAAACCTCACTGACAGGAGTTCTCTTCCAGAGGATGCAGAGCTTGGCAATCAACTGTTGACATCAGCCAAAGACCGCGCCGAACACATTATGCTCGTCGACTTAGCTCGAAACGACGTCAATCGTGTTTGTCAGCCTGCAACAGTCAAGGTCGACGAGCTGATGAAGCTCGAAAGGTTCAGCCATGTCATCCACATGACAAGTCTGGTCTCTGGAAAGCTCCGAGAAGGGAAAACCAGGTGATTTGACCGCTGGTACAAGGTGCACATCACGACTAAAAACATCCCTAGGTTCGACGCATTCCGCTCAATATTCCCTGCCGGTACAGTCTCTGGAGCGCCCAAGATCAAAGCGATAGAGCTTGTTTATGGGCTAGAAAGGGAGCGACGCGGTGTGTATGCAGGGGCAGTCGGTCGGTTCGACTTCGCGGAGGATGAAATGGACGTCTGCATTGCCATTCGAACAATGGTCTTCAAAGACGGTGCCGTATACTTTCAAGCCGGTGGAGGGATTGTGTTCGATAGTGACGAGGAGGAGGAATATATAGAGACTCTGAACAAGCTCCAGGGCAATGTGAGGGCCATTGAACAAGCTGAACGTAAGTCCCATACTCGCTTACACATCATGTCACTCAGGACGATTCGCGCACAGGATATCACTTGATGATGCAGACAGCAAGCAAACCAAAGACGATCGTTTAGAGTGGTGTTCAGCTGGTGGTGCACGAATGAATGGACGCTGCATACACTCGCCAACCATAGGACGATCGCAGCCCCGATGTTGCGTTGATGCGGCAGCTAGAGTGGACCTTACACGGGTTGGAAATATCGCTGTCTTGTCTTTGACCGAGGGGTCACTAAGGATGAGAGGCGACCAGAAGGGACTGCACTCGCCTTAACCCTCTCCCTATCTGCTTTCCGATCGGCGCGTTTCAACTCAATCCCCTCCTTGCCGGCAATGCTCAACATGCCAGCAATAAGTTCTGCGGTTCGGACGGAGTCGTCACTTGCCGGTATTGGGTAGGTGACAATGCGGGGGTCAACGTTGGAGTCTATTATGCCGATCGTAGGAATGTGCACCGCGTTGCACTCCTTGATTAGCGCCATGTTATCCAACGGGTTGAGTAAGATGACGAGGTCTGGTATATGGTTGAGGTGTTGGATGACGTCTTCACCAAATACTTGCTTGGAGTTCGTCAGAGACCCAGGTTTCCATCTAGTCGAGAGTTGATAGCCGTTGCTTTCCATCCGTTGGGCAGCTTTGATAACGGCGGGCCGTAGGGATTCGTGCGTTCCAACGAAGAGAATGGAACCAGCTTTTCTTGCAACTTCTCGGGTAACGTTGGCAGCACGACGAAGAAGAGGGAGGGTTTGATCAAGGTCGATGATTGTAATTCCAGCGCGGGTGCCATACGCGTACGGGAGAAACGCTGGACGAAGTAGGCTAGACGCGTGCCCGAGGTGAGCGCCAGCAGCGAGTAAGGCCGAAAGGGTGAGGGAGTTGGGGTTTACGGGACGGTGGATTGGATGGTGAGGTTGGAATGTGTTTTCTCGATTTTGTGTTGAACCCAGGCGGCCAAATTGCTCCTCTGGGGGTGGTGTCAGTAAACGACACCAGCACGCGACGGTCATGCATACTGATTGCCTCCCGTCGTCGTCGAAATTCCAACAACTCCTCTACACCAGAAAGAGGCTCTGCATTTGAAGTTGTCGCCATAGGCTCTTGTTGTAGCGAGCTGGAGGAAGAGGATGCAACGGCATCCTGCTCGAGCAAAGTAGTAGCGGTTTCAGTGGACGTGACAGTTACGGTAGAAACTGGTTCAAAAGCTCGAGTAAGTAATGAAAACGAACCAAGTCCCATACACTCACTCCTCCGTCTGATTGGCTGGACAAGATTCCTGATACGCGACATGGTGGTCGAGGTGGGCCTTTCCAAAATGTGGACCGAGAACAAACAAGGATCCACAAGCCCGATTACTCTTGATTAACTCCGTCGATAAAATTTCAATTTCAGGTGTCTTATAACTGTACATTCCTCCCTCTCGCCTCCATCCTCTTCCTCCCTCGTATCCTACTCAAGTCCGCACAAAATGTCCGCTGAAGACGACTTCGATGGGGCTATCGGCATTGGTGCGTCCCTGAGCCCGTCGTCGAATGATGAGTCGATCATTGACTTAGACGCGTCGTGTGTCGCACGCACCTCATATCAACAGATCGTGAGTCCCCTCGCTGTACAGTAGCGCACTGAACCAAACTGATCGTTTCATTCACCCATGCTTTACCACTAGTCGGCACTACCTACTCATGCGTCGGTGTGTGGCAGAACGATCGGGTGGAAATTATTGCCAACGACCGTTAGTACCTGCCTACTACCTTGCAGCACGTCTGGTTCTCATATTCTACTCGTTCCTCAGAGGGAAACCGGACAACGCCATCATATGTCGCCTTCTCTGCTGAGGAACGACTAATCGGCGATGCTGCCAAGAACCAGGCCGCCATGAACCCCAAAAACACCGTTTTTGACGCAAAGCGGTTGATCGGCCGTCGCTACGAGTATGTACTCTTCTTTTATGTCTTTCCCCAGCTACTGACTCATGCAATTTACGAAAGCGATCCGGACGTGAAGAAGGTGAGACACAATCCACGAACCTCGAACGCATGCAGGAACTTATGCTCGCCTCGTGCCATAGGATATGACACACTGGCCCTTCGAAGTCGTCGAGAAGGCTGGCTCTCCCTTTATCAAAGTGGACTACCTCGGACAGGAAAAGACTTTTAGCCCTCAGGAAATTTCGTCCATGGTTCTCACCAAGATGAAGGAGATTGCAGAGTCTAAGCTCGGCAAGACGGTTAAGAAGGCAGTCATTACGTATGTGAACTCTCTCACCTATTACCTTCAGTTACCGACGCTTGCCCTCGGATTGCAGTGTCCCAGCTTACTTTAACGACTCTCAACGTCTCGCCACGAAGGATGCTGGCGCCATCGCTGGTCTCGATGTCCTCCGCATCATCAACGAACCCACCGCTGCCGCTATTGCCTATGGCCTCGACCAGCAGAGCAAGAACGAGAAGAACGTCCTCATCTTCGATCTTGGTGGAGGAACTTTCGATGTCTCTCTCCTCAACATCACCGGTGGTGTCTTTGCCGTCAAGGCTACGGCTGGTGACACCCACTTGGGTGGCGAGGACTTCGACAACGCCCTTCTCGAGCACTTCAAGAACGAGTTCAAGAGGAAGACCAAACTCGATATCTCCGAAGACGCTCGTGCCCTACGACGGCTGCGCAGTGCTTGCGAACGTGCCAAGCGGACGCTCAGTAGCGTTGCTCAGACTACCGTTGAGGTCGACTCCTTGTTCCAGGGCGAGGACTTCTCTGCCAACATCAGCCGTGCTAAATTCGAGGAGATCAACGCTGTACTGTTCAAGTCGACCTTGGAACCAGTAGACAAGGTCATCAAAGATGCCAAGATTTCTCGCGAAAAGGTTCGAGGGACTACTCGAGTGGGCACCAAAGCTGCTACTGACGAGTCCATCTCGTAGATCGACGATATTGTCCTCGTTGGTGGTTCCACCCGTATACCCAAGATCCAATCTCTCGTCAGCGAGTTCTTCGGCGGTCGCACCCTCAACAAATCCATCAACCCCGACGAGGCTGTCGCCTACGGCGCTGCTGTGCAAGCTGCCGTCCTGACCAACCAAACGTCAGAGAAGACCGAGAACATCGTCTTGCTCGATGTCGCCCCTCTAAGTTTGGGTGTCGCCATGCAAGGCGACATCTTCGGCGTCGTCGTTCCTCGCAATACCCCCATTCCCACTAACAAGTCCCGGACGTTTACCACCGTTGAGGATAACCAGACGACTGTCACCTTCCCTGTGTAAGGACGTCCCCGCCCATAGGCCGAGGCTCCTATGCTCACGATCTCTCCGCAGCTACGAAGGCGAGCGCACCCAATGCCGCGACAACAGGTTGCTCGGTGAATTCGAACTTACTGGTATTCCACCAATGCCCCGTGGCCAAGCCGAGCTCGTCACCACCTTCGAAGTCGACGCCAACGGTCTTCTCAAGGTGTCTGCCATGGACCGTGCCTCTGGCCGCAAGGCTTCCATCAGTGAGTAGCAATGCACAGGCTCAGAGCATCCTTTCGTCTAAGTCGCGTGCCCCTTACAGGCATCACCAACTCCGTCGGCCGCCTCTCGTCCACCGAGATCGAACAGATGATCCGGGACGCCGAGCAATACAAGCAAGCCGACAAAGAGTACACCGCCCGCCACGACGCCAAACAAGACCTCGAAGCGTACATCCACCAAGTCGAGTCGACCATCACCTCCCCCGAATTCAGCGTCAAACTAAAGAAGACTGCCCGGTCCCAAGTCGAGGCCGAACTCGCCAAGGCGCTGGAGAAGCTCGAGACCGAGGAGAGCACCGCCGACGAACTCAGGAAGGCACAGCTCGGAATCAAGAGGGCGCTCCAGAAGGCGACGTCGAGCATGCGATGAGCCGGCCGGAGGATGCGGGGATCTACGCACGTGTTTGTAATGTGGTGCATGTAAATTGTGTGGTAGAAGGGCCTGTATTTTGTCTGAACCATTTACCTTTCGTCCTATCTCTCAGCTTGTCTATCGGTCTCGCGTTGTTGTACCTCACGTCGTTTACATGCATGAATCTGAAAAACGGCCAGCTTGGTCGATGAACGTGATGTGCAGGGAGACGGGGAGCGATGTGGCGCAGATGTGGAGCAAGCTTCCTTCAGATAGCCAACATTCATATGTGGACGTTGCCCATCATATTGCCCCCGAATATAGTAATCTAGTCTACAACGTGGAAAGGAACGAAGTTCTCCCGACCTTACAGCGTTTTGATTTTGGCTGGGGGGTCTGTACACAAAAGTTAGCATAGTGACGGCAACGGCTATTAGAAAACTCACCGATGAATTTGGACTACAGAAGAGTTCGACCCATAAAAGTCAGCCAACGACGAACAATATTCCTGCGTAGAGTTACTCACAGTGATGAATTTGAGGGTTTCATCTATAAGAATTACAGGGGCGCTTATCAGTAAGACCGCCTTCCACTCTGCCCAGTTCAATGGGGTAATTGCAAATAGGGACTGCGGCGGGTGTAAGCGTCAGACAGAGAAAGCGGAAGAGATCCAAGCGACGAACCGTAAAGAGCGGGATGTATAAGATCGCAACGTGCAGAACCATGCTGAGGGTGATCGCTGCAACCAAGAAAGGGTTCTTCCACAATGGTAGCACCAACAAGGACTCGTTTTCCGATAGCGAGTTCATGGCGTTGAACATCTCGATGGTGACCAAGATGGAGAGACTCATGGTCGTGGCTCTCTTGGCGAGAACGTTAGTGAACATTTCGCAGCCGATCTCCGGGAATTTCGATGAGCAAGAGTGGAAGTGGCTCTGCGAAGGGCTCATCAGTAAGAGCCATAGACAATTGATTGGGTGCTTACCAGCTGGTAGAAAGAAATCTGAGGTCCACCCTCGTAGAAGATGAACCACCAGGCGTAGCCAAACACAGTTGCGCATCCGACATAGAATCCAATGATGAGATAACGAATGAATAACCATCGTCCAACGAGGGGTTCTCGACTATTTCTTGGGGGCACCCGCATGATACGGTGGTCCGGTGGGTTGAATCCAAGAGCTGTTGCAGGAAGGCTGTCGGTAACCAAATTGACCCATAGTAATTGGACGGGAATCAAAGCTTCGGGCATTCCAAGAAGGACAGTGAGGAAAATGCTAAACAAAGTCCAGTCAGTACTAGAGAGCCGAAACACAGGGCACGCTACCAACCTGACAACTTCTCCGATATTAGAAGAGACTGTTGCACCGAAGACATCAGCCAACCGAAAACAGAGTCCAAACACAATGCTTACTGAGGTATCGAATAAACTGTTTGGTATTGTTGTATATTAGGCGACCTTCTTCCACTGCAAGTTCGATTGTTGCAAAGTTGCTGTCCGCCAAAACCATGTCGGCGGCAAGCTTAGCAACGTCCGTGCCGCTGCCCATGGCCACACCGATGTCGGCCTTCTTTAGAGCCGGAGCATCATTGACACCGTCTCCAGTCTAAGCGCGGTGAAGGCATTAGCAGCAGGTCCTCCTTCCCTCGAATGCACTCACCATAGCCACAACCATACCAAGCCCTTGGAGCAGGTCAACGAGCTTGCTCTTATGACTCGGCTCTGTCCGCGTAAAGAGACTTGCCCTCTGAACAGCCTGAATCTTCTCGCTCTCGGACATGTCGTCTAGTTCCCGACCGGTCAAACTCTTCCCTGTGAGGTCTTCGTCCTCCTCGAAGATACCAATCTGCCGACAGATCGTCTCCGCAGTTCCTTTGTTGTCACCGGTGATGACAATAACCCGAATTCCGGCAGCCTTGCAATTTGCGACGGCATCCTTGACTTCAGGACGAGGGGGATCCAACATTCCGACTAAGCCGACAAAGGTCAGATCCCGCTCGAACTTGGCAAAATCGGAGGAGTCTTGACAAGCTCGGGGCTCGTCCTTGCCGCAGGAGAGAGTAGTGTAAGCTAATGCCAGGGTACGGAGACCGTTTTTGCCGTATTGCATAGTGCGGTCCAACAAAGCGTTCTTCATGCCAGCAGAGAAAGGAGCAGCTCTTCCCTTCACTTGAATCGAGGTACACCGCTCCAACACCGACTCAGGAGCGCCTTTGACGAAAAGCTGGTAGCGTTGCTCCCCTTGCCGAAGTACGACCACGGACATCATTTTGCGATCACGAGAAAACTCGAAGGTATGGACCCTGGAGATTCGGGAGGCATAGAATGTGTTGACCGCGGAGGTTCGAGCGCTAGTTGACATGGACGAAAGGCTGCGCATGAAGTCGGTGTCGGAACACCCGAGCTTTTCGGCAAGGACCTTTAAGGCCGCCTCTGTAGGCTCCCCGATGTTCGAGTATGTTCCCTTATCCTGAAGACAGTCATCAATTCCTGTAGCGTAAACGATGACAGAGTTCTAACCTCGTTGTAGATGATCTTCGCGTCGTTGCAAATAGAGCTAACTTCAGCCAGCCGGGTGATGGATTCGGTACGTAGGTCGGCCGGTAATGGTGTCTTGTCGTTCACACTGGTCACTGAGACAGCTCCAATCGGGGAATAGGTTGTGCCTTCCACGGTGTAGTCGTCCAGGCCTCCCGATTGGGTGTCAACGACAGTAAACTAGGAATTTGTCAGCGCACCAGCGATCCGTGTGGGATTGATAACTCACCCTCGACACGCTCATTTGGTTAGTAGTCAGAGTGCCAGTCTTGTCCGAGCATATTACGTTGGTGCAACCCAAGGTCTCCACACTCGGGAGGTTCCGTACAATAGCGTTCTTCTTCGCCATCTTTTGAGTGCCAAGAGCCAGACAAGCAGTGATGACGGCTGCCAAACCTTCGGGAATGGCAGCGACAGCAAGAGCGACGGCAATCTTGAAGTAGTAGATAGCACCCTTCAGCAAGCCATGGTGTGCAGGATCAGAAAAGTTGCGAATGTTGACGAGCCACACGAGAATACAGATGACTGTTATGACTTTGGCCAGAGAGTCACCAAAGTCATCAAGTTTCCGTTTGAGAGGGGTCTTCTCGGACATTTGGCAAGAAATGGAATGGTGGATGTCGCCAATGGCAGTTTTGACGCCAGTATTAACGACGACCGCTACAGCATTTCCGTTCACAACAGTCGTTCCCTGCGGGTATCGTTAGGGTCAGTCTGAAGAAGTCATGGGGTGGTGTGTGACGCACGGAGAACAGCATGTTCGTCATGTCTTGCTTTACTGCCCGCTTATCGAGAACAACTCCTGCGCCTTTGGCAACACTCTGGCTTTCTCCTGTCAGGATAGCCTGGTCAATACGGAAGGTCCCAGAGGACACAGATATAATGCGTGCATCCGCAGGTATACGATCGCCAACGGCGACGTGAATAATGTCCCCAGGAACAACCTCGGCTGCGTTAATGCGAACCAAACGGCCGTCACGAGTGACCTTGGCAGAGTCGGGTGAGTATTCTTTGAGAGCCTATATGACAGACGATTAGCCTGTTGTAGAGGTGAGGAAGATAGGGGCGCACGCACGTCAATAGCCTTTTCTGCGTTTGTCTCCTGGATTACACCCACAGCAGCATTAGCTACCAGAATGAGGAGGATGACAGCAGGTTCCACAAAAGCAGTCCAGAAAGAAGTGCCTTCCTCCCGCTCTTCTAAGAGAGCAAGAACGAAAGAGACGACGGCTGAGCCAAGCAGAATGAGGACAAGCTGGTCCTTGAATTGCTCCAAAATGAGCTCCCAAAGTGGTGTAGGTGGTTCCTCAGGGAGTTCTAGGAAATCCATTCATGTCAATCACACAATATGAACCCGGAATGACGCAAGCTCTAATACACACCGTTTGGGCCATACTTGTCCAAGTTCTTTTTGGCTTGACCGGACGTAAGTCCGACGTCTCGGTCTACAGTGAAGTGTGCCAGCACCTCGCGGGTATCTAGTGTCCAAGGCGCTTCCATTATCACCTTCCAGAAACGATGGGAGAAACCGGGGAATTTGGTGTGATGAAGGGAGAAATAGTAAGGTAGGTGGCGTCGAATTTATACACGTTGGACACTTTCGAGATTTTTCTCAGTCAGCACTAGAACGCGACACGTACACAACCACAAACGTGACACGCTTCACCCCCTCGGCTCCCAATCCGCACCACTCACCACGCGCTCCCATCCACCACGATTACCTCATTTCGACGAGGTTTACCCCAACGGGTGGAACAACAGCTACTCCATGCAACCACTACTCGATCTCTGATGCTGAGACGACATCGCCCCCATCCACCGACTTCCTCCAGAAAATTTCTCACCGATCCTCACGTTGGTTCTCGAAATGGGTTCTACGTACGATGGACTGCGGAGGATAGCTGGGGTGTGCAAATCATGGCACAAACATAGGATCTCTCTATTACGCGTTTCTACGCATCAACTTACGCTCTAACCTGCTCCGTCTGGCCGATCACATAATGCTTCTGCAAAATTGCTACCGATGGAGGTCTCTCTGCATCATAGTCATCCCTATCGTCACTATAGCCGACTTTCGAAGGCTGTTTGCTCCCAATCTCGAGAACCTGCGCATTCGTGGCGATGGCAATTTTGGGTCGGATATTATGATCGCTGGGCTACCGGAGGTTTCATCCCCAAGATCATTGGATTTGGAAGCAACTTATCTGGCCTTTTGGCATTTCCCTCCTTCTATGTCGTCATTACACACACTGCGTATCGCTTGCCATAAGGACAATTTTCCCATCCCCGCGATGTCCGCTCTCATTCTCGCATCCGTTCCCAACCTTACTTCCTTGACGCTCTTCGGGCGTGGGGTGGCGAAAACTAGCAAACCCTCGATCTCGCTGGATGCCCGCTACATGGATGGGCCGGTCCTCTGCCCGAACCTCCAGCCCGTCAAGATAGGCGCAGTGCACAGCGATCTGACCGCAATGTTGGCAAGACGGTTGTCCTTTGCAAACTGTCATGTCATCTGTATCGACGATGTCCCATTATCACTCGCCCGACCTTTACTTAACACCCATCTGGCACACAGGGTCGGCGGGTTAAGTGTTCTGGTTAGGGATCGTGTGGATAGGGATGCTCCGGAATGGCAACAATATCGTCGCATCCTAAAGGTGGAAGGTGGATCGAATGGAGAGGGCCTTAGTCTTACTATTACTCCTTCGGAGGATTCGTTCCTGCAGGTGGCGATCGAGTTTGCAAGCCTTCTGCAGGTATTGCCGATATAAATCTTCACCTCAACTTGGACTACTCAAATCCCTCCTTCATCACCAAACCACTACAGCTTACGGCCAGGGCCAGACGCCTTGAATGCGACATCTCCGTAATCGCGGGTGTACTGGAAATCCCTCGAGACGATAGCACCTTGCTGCTCCTGGAATTGGTGAACTTGACGCTCTACAACGAGTTCAAGCGTCTGGATCACC
The DNA here is from genome assembly GCA_019632305.1 of Tulasnella sp. 403. NCBI lineage: Eukaryota > Fungi > Basidiomycota > Agaricomycetes > Cantharellales > Tulasnellaceae > Tulasnella > Tulasnella sp. 403. The sequence continues at coordinate 25,709 of WSTW01000060.1, forward strand.
AAACCATCTGCGATTTCTTGATCAAGAGGTGGGGGATTGCAAGGTCCCCAGCGCTAGCGCCACCGCGCGGACTGCAGCGGTTGTCGTTGCGGATCCAAACTCCAATTGAAGAACTGATAGTTTGGCAGCCCTCAAGCGTTTGCACAGGTAGATAATTTGTATTAGCAATACAGTATAAGACAGACACCATTTGTGGGCCCAATCGTGCTGTCTCGAGTTCTTTGTTTCGGGTGATCACGCGACTTCACGTCGGCGGTAAGACTGAGAACAACAGCACGGGCTCGGTGGCGTCCAAGTGCCTCGATAACTTGTGTGTCCTTGTTTGCCCCCGAGGACTTGCCTGTCCAGTTTGGGAGACTCGGACGGACCACGACCACCCGCCAACATGCTTCAGCCGCTCGACACCGCGATTATTTCTGCAGTGGTTTCCTCTGTGGTGTCTATGGTATCCTCACATGACAAATGCAACGAGTCTTGTCTGCTGTAGGTCATCTGTTCTTGTCGTTCAAGCGCACCGTACGGTCCACGTCCAGGGCTTGACCCTCTTCCAGATCATCTCGCGGGCAAGATGCGACGATCAAGAACTTCGATTACCGCACTTCGCTACTGGATTCGGTCGCAATGCAGCTCCTCCATGAAATTGCCACGCTGAAGCGACAGCGCAACACCCTTGTTCCCCTCCATCGTCTTCCCCCCGAGATCTTCATGTCAATCCTCGCACTGGCTGTCGAAACGGGTTCGGCCTATGACAGCCTGCGGCAGATGGCTGGGGTGTGCAAATCGTGGCACAAGGTTGTTGTGAATGACCCAATGCTTTGGTCAACAATCAACATCTGCACGGTCGAAGACAAAACTAGGATCCCTCTATTTCTTCGCAAGTCGGGAAATTCACTCCTACGCTTCGACTCAAGTTTCCCCTTACGTGATCTGCCCCGGGCCGATCGCGAGATGCTACTACAAAACTCCTACCGATGGAAAACTCTCTGCATCACGCTCAGGGTTGGAGGAGGCCCAGCAAACCTCCAAAGTCTGTCTGCTCCCCATCTCGAGTACCTGAAAATTTTGGGTCGCAATGCTCGCTCTACGCAGGACGCTCCAATTTCTGGGCTACCAGAGACCTCATCCCTCAAATTACTGGATCTAGATTCGGTCTATATGACTTCTTGGTATTTCCCTCATTCTCTATCATCGTTGCACACGCTCCGGATCACTTGTTATGCAATCCATTTCCCGCCACCCGCACTGTTCGTTACAATTCTCAAATCGCTTCCCAACCTCGTCTCCCTGACCCTCCGCCCCGCCCGCCACATCCTGTTGAGAGGCGGCGGTGACCCCCCAATCTCATCGGATATGGACTACATGAACGGGCCAACCCTCTGCCCAAACCTTCAATATGTCAGGATAAATGGAATTCCTCGTGATCTGGTCGCAATGCTTGCAAAACGGTTATCAATTGCCAAGTGCCGCGTCATCTGTATCGAACCTCTTCCGCCACCATTCGCCCAACGTTTTCTCGACACCGATTTGGCACGCACCGTTCGCAAGTTCAATGTCCTGATTAAGCACCGCGCACAGCATGTGAGCCCAAGCTTGCGAGAAGGTCCTCGCGTCTTGAAGGTAGAAGATGGGTCAAATAAAGAGGTCTTCAGTATCTCAATGTCGCCATCAAATGAACAGTTCTTGGGGGAGGCAATTACGCTCGCAAATATGCTCCGAACGTTGCCAACAGAGGTTCCCATGGACGTTTGCCTCGACTTAGACTATCCACACCCCTCCCTGGTCACCGAGCTGCTACAACTCATGAACAGGACCATACATCTTGAATGCGACATCCTCGCAGTCAAGGACCTCCTGGAGATCCCTCAAAACGATGGCACCTGGTTACTCCCTGACCTGGCGAGCCTGACGCTGAGGAACGAGTTCAACCATCTTGTCAATGAAACTCTACACAGTTTCGTGACCAAGAGATGGAGAGACATGAGGTCCCCAGGAGTACTTCCGCCGCGCCGGCTGCAGCGTTTGTCGTTCCGGACTCAGGGTACGATTGATGAGCAGATGATGGGAATCATACAGGCATTTGCGCTGATGGACGGTGGGCAAGTAGAGTTTTTATCGTGTCCTTGGGTCCCCATTGTTTTCCAAGTTCCCTGGAACCCCGTTCCCGTTCAGCCCGATCCCACGGCATTTTAAGTACGAAAACGATGGTGTAATGGCGAGAATCATAATGGCTGTGAATCAGAATCGGGAAATGTGAATTGTCCATGGGTACTTGTCACTTGTATTTCAGGACAAGACGTAAATATCGCACGCTACTGCTACAGTTATAAGCCAGTCCATTCGAAACTCTTGGTCACTTCAACGGTCGTCTCCAACTCGAACTTGGCACTCGATCGACCGACTTTGATGGTATACCTTCCTCTATCGGCCTTCCAGCAGTGGAGATAGTCGTCCCAGTACGATACAGCGTACCTATCGAGCACAATGTCGACAGTAGCGCTAACGCCGGGTGCAACGTCTTTCAGTTTCGTGAAGCCACGAAGCTGGTTCGCTGGGTGGCTCAGCGGACCCCTAGGCAGGGACACGTAAACCTGAACCACCTCGGACCCAACAACCGGGCCGGTGTTCGTGATTGTTACGGCCAGGTGGATTGTGTCATTCGGGGACGACACAGGTGGAGACGAAACCGTCAGAGCGTCGTACGAGAACGTTGTGTATGAGAGACCAAATCTGTTTATCAAGCCGCGTCAAACTCTCCACGTCAGTGACGACACCAGAAACGAACGAACCCGAAGGGGAACAAGGGCTCAATCTGGCGGTGCTGGTAGCCCTTGTACCCGACGTATAGATTCTCTGAGTAAAACACCTGTGAAAATGCGATGAGCCTGTTGATGCATGCTAAACATGATGGGACTCACTTTGCCGTTCTCCGACCCGAAATGACCAAATGACGGCACATCTTCGAGTTGCTTGGGGAAGGTCAGAGGCAGCTTGCCGCATGGGTTGACTGCGCCGAACAAGACATCCGCAATGGCGTTACCGCTTTCGTTACCTCCGTACCAGGCTTGCACTAGCGAAGCGACTTCGCTGACCCAAGGCATCGCGATAGCTGAGCCCTGCCATCACATTCAGCCTCCTGAAGGTCTTGCTCGGAAAAAAAAATTGCTACTCACAGATTGACAAACGACAACCGTCCTGGGATTTGCCTTGGCGATGCGACTGACAAGCTCGTCGGTGAGTCCAGGTAAGGCCAACGTTTTCCGATCGTAGCCCTCGCTTTCCCAATCGGCATTCAGGCCCACGACGACAATCGCTACCTCCGCCCCCTTCGCAATCGTCTCCGCCTCTGAAAGCGCAACCTGAGGATCGAGGACCTCGGCACCGCCCAAACGCACACCTGGCCCTCCAGGCAACAGGGTTTCGTCCTCATCACCATCGGCAGGACCTCGAACGTTCATGAATTCCACAAAGAGTTCGTGTTCCCTGCTGGCCTCCAGCTGTGCATCTCCAGTCTCCTCCACGGTACCAGTCATGAAGAACGCTGAAGGGGAACAGATGAGCAAATCCTCGCAACAACTAGTGTGGCATACCTTCGCCGCGACGTTGTCTCGTCCAATTGTCAATCAACATCTTGCCGTTCAGGTAGAACTTTGCGCGACCAGCAGCAGTCAAGCCGAACCGCCACGAGGCAGGCTTCGCAAGCGGCCGAAGCTTTCCCTTCAGTCTCATCGTCCAGCGTTCGGTGAGACCCTTTGGAATGGAGTTGGACATGAAAATGTTGGTCTCCGTAAGATGCATCGTGCAGACCGCTTCGTCCAGAGGCTTATCGTTCTCGTCGTGAGAGTGGAAGGTGGCTATCCAGCCGCTCTCGCCGCTCTCTGTCATAATTTGACTATCCAGGACGGGCAGATTTCGATACCCTGTAGATCCAAAGATTAATTCGTATCACTCATTTAGAACAACAACGAAGAACCTACCAATGCAGCCCTCGTGATAGAGCACCTCTACGTCTTCTGGAAGTTTGGCCGTAATACCTTCGTACGGAGTGATAAGGTATGCGGTGCGTAAAGACGCGGAACCCCCGCCACTCGACACGAGAGCCTTGGCGTTGGGACCAATTATGGCGACCTTCTTCAACGACTTGGCGTTCAGTGGCAGGACGTTGGCTTCGTTCTTCAGCAACACGATCGAGTTGGCGCTGACTTTGCGCATCAAGGCGCTGTCGGTGATGTTCTGATGGGACCAGTGCTCTTCACCATCGCCGTCAATAACCTGCTCAAACCCCATTAGTAATGGATAATGCTCCCGAAGCGTCAAAGGACGTACATCTGGGGTAGTTGCGCACAGCTTCTTCACTAACTCGAGCACCTTGGCAGCACGCTCCTTGATAGTCCGAACAGAGGTCTTTTGAGCCTGGATCGATCTGTTGACCTTGTCGTGTGCGCGCCACTTCTGAACACCGGGCATTTCCAAATCCAGAGAAGCATTGATCGAGTCGGTGACGCTATAGACACCAAACCTGGCGAACGCGGAGAATCCGAAAGATGTCTTCCACGCTCCAACAAACAAGAATCGTCAAGCCGACTCACCAGTCGCTCATGACCATCGCATCGGACTTCCATTCCTCCCTCAAAATATCCTTCAAGAGCTTCGGATTCTCCGAACAGTGCAGACCATTAAGTTTCCCATACCTATGGAGTCGGACAACGGCAGATCAGCAAGAAGTCGAAGACGGCTTTTGAGGAAGAACTATCCACTCACGAGGTCATAAAGGCCCAAGGCTTGGAAAGCTTTTGTGCTAGCATGAAAGGATACAGATAGACTTCCCGTAGGGCGCGCTCGCTGACCTCGGAGCTGACCCCTTGTCGTTCATGCTCTTGGTCATTGGCACTGCGATACGTAGACGAGCAAAACGTCAGTACGAAGAAGGAATTTGCCCTGGAAACAGAAGTGCGCACACAAAATGCTTGATGCAGGAGGAAATCCCCTGGCTCTGGAGCCCATTGACGAATGCCGCAGCCATTATACCCGAGAGATGTGGGTCTTCGGCAAAACTTTCAAAGCTCTGAAAACGCAATCCTCAGAAAAGAAGCAAGCACGCTCCTGCGCAGAATCGACATACCCTGCCTCCAAGTGGCGACTAACGGCATGACGGCATTCAACGACGCGTGAAACAACATGGTGAACACGGCACGACTTACACGTTGTATGTTGCAAGTTGGAGCCAATAACACGGACGACGCCCGCTGTTTGGTTTCCGGGGCGAGGAGATTCGCAGCGATCTCGGTAATAAGATCAGGATCCCAAGTGGCTCCTAGTGCCGTAGCGCACTTCAAAAGGAGAAGAGAAGGCTAAGTTAACGAGATGCAAAGTTGAGACCATTTCCGTGACGTACAGCAATGCAGTTGGCCGGGGTACCGTTGAAGAAATGCCCGCCTCGTACGCCATTGGGACCTAGGATGATCATCAACACAACTGACATATCGATCGACGACGGATATACCATCGGAAACCTAGAATGCCAGAATGTCAATTCAATGCAAAATAAACATGGGCATGCTGTCTCCCACCTTGATCGACGGAATACCAAGACGAGGGATGGCGGCAGTCCACCAAAACCCTTCGCCAGCTATGAGCGATATTGCCTCATCAGTAGTCAATTGCTCGACGACTTTCTCAATGTCAGCTTTCGCAAAATCGGAAAGCTTTGGGATTGCATCCAACGGGGAGGTCGAGATGGTGGGGGAGGCCATTGATGGGACGGCTGGTGAACCTCTAACGAAATGTCCACCGCTCTTAAACCCCCATGCATGAGCAGAAAGTGGTTATAGAAAATGCTCAAGCATAAGGTATCAAGGGTGAACACAAGAGGCATGCAATTACCCGATGATTGTTCAGCCGATGTTTTAGCGATATTTCCCCCAAAGACAGGATCGCTCATGTCGGGTGTCTCATTCCGGGAGATAGGCGAATACGTGACGGCGGCGATACTGGAACAAGGCAGACCATGGCGTCGTCGGCCCGGCGCTCTTGCAGCCGTGACAGTTAGCGGCAAGGGACGCTGGTTAAACGGCGAAACTTTGCTCGTAACGGACGGACAACCGGATGGAGCACAACCGTGATAGTTGAGCGCAAGAGTTTATTGTGTTTCCACGTCGAGTGGTCGCGGGCTCCCAGTGGAGCCAACATATACCGAATGAAATAGAGAAACGACCACTATAACATCAGATTCGGAATAAGTATCGGGATGTAATACACCGAGAACTGGAAAGAAAGCACTCATGGAAGACTGCACAACTTCCATCACGATATGGTTGACCTTCCCCACACCAACTTTCTGCAATACGCTCGAAGTTGTGCATATGAAGCTACACACCGAGGCGAACTTGAGCCACGGGCACCGACTGGTCGAGTGACTTCATTCCTAGTGGGGAATGTCGGACGGGGACGCATCAGGTGTTAGTTGGGCACCTTGCTCCACCACGGCGAAGTCGTCCTCCACGTGGTGTACTTGAGCATCCAGCACAGAATCCCCACCCACATCTGCAAAAGTGGCATCCTCGATCTCGACGTCCAGCTCCGACTGCATTTCCGATTGTTCGGTCCCCATATCCTCAGGTCCTTCGGCCCCAGCTTCGTCATCTGTCTCTCCTTCATCGTCTGGTTGATCATCAGGATTATCCGAAGACGGTGGTGCGTTCCCACCGGATATAGATGTCGCGCGGGATTCTGCTTGGGAGGGTGCACCTGAGATATGCACTTGCTCTCCACTGGGTGTCCCGGAATCGCCCTCCGTATCAACTGCACCCGCCAGGACTTCAGAACTGCCAGGACCGCTCGCCGCATACACGTCGTGCGGGTGATGAGAGGGTTGAACATCCATCATATCGTTCGCGAACTCGCTGGCTCCCTCTCCCCCCACTGCCGACATAGATTCAATTGCGCCATCATCAACAACGAGTCCGGATAGATCATCCGCGTTGATAACCTCGGTGCCCAGTCCACTCTTCCTACCCTTCGCCTGGGCCTTTTTGGCTTGAGATTTCTTGCCATCTCCCGATTTCTTTTTCGCAGAGCGGGCGTCCTCCCTTGCTGCCCCAGCCCGCTCAACGCGCTCGGCGGCTGCCAGGGAACGCTGGGCTTCGGCTTCGTCCAGTTCATCCTGCGCATACTCTTCTGCCATGTACTCATTGTATCGCTCGCAGAGGGGTCGCCATTTACGGGCCTGCGATGAATCGCCATTTAGCGACGTCTCCGAAGCCGGCTCATCGGGTTTGGGGCGCAGAATGGCGTCGATATCGGGTGGTGGCGGGAAGACAAAGTCTGGACCTGTGTTGATGGCGATCCTGGCGTCATTGAACACCGACAGGAAAGGGTAATAACCCAATGACCCGTCATCAAAATGGTTTTCCCGCTCTCGCAGATACAATGGGAGATTCCGACGTGTTCTGACATCCTTCTTTGTAGACGCTTTGAGTTGTAGGAAGTCGTATAGATCCGTGAAAGCGGGTCCCTGGCATTCTCCGTTTACAAAGAATGCGATGCATGATTCCTCGCCAAGAGTCGGTATGGGACGCAACTGGGGGGCGTCTGGCATCGGCATAGGCTTCGACTTGCGCCGCCGACTCGCTGCGCTGGTCTTGTCTGATTGACTGTCGCGCATACTTGCGTCTTTCTTGCTAGGAGCAGCAGAGGGCTTCTTGAACTCCATCAAGGACATCATCTCCTTGCTCTGGGCATAGTCCATCGACTCGAAGTAGAGCTGATTCTTGTAGTTGATGGCAATTCGCTTGCGGACGATCCACGCGGGATCAGAGAGATCCTTTTCCGATGGTCTGCGGCGAGGAGGAAGGGAGATGTAGAGACCGATGACGTCTCCTGTACCGAATGGCTTCCCATACGCTTTTGGTCGAGCAAGAGTGACTTTCTCGCCGCTCTTGTCTCGATACGCGTACGAGTATCCATCCATACCCGCGGGCCCATTCAAAGGCGCTTCTCTCCGCCCCCAACCGAGGCGAACATGGGCACCCTGAGCACGATCTTGGCCTGTCCGGTCTCCTCCACCTTTTTCAATCTTGACTTCCATGTACCACTTCCCTTCCTTGACGGGAACATTCAACCGGACGCTGCGAAATCCCTTGTCGCCCAGAATCCCGAGACCATCTTGGGTAACGCGCACGTAAGGAGATCGGTCTTCCCATGAGACGCGTACATAGCCCGGTGGCTGGCTTTCGACGGTCCGATGGGAGAGGACACAACCAGGGGGAGACGGGCCAGCAGGCGTGTAGCGGAAGCCTTGCCGGTTCATCGGCACGTCCATGGTGTTATAATATGGCAACCCGTCCGCTGGAGGAACAAAGACGGGGATCTTGGCCACAGTTGGTCCACCAAGTCCGCCGTTATTTGGCGTGTCTACTGAAACCGGCGTTGATGATTTAGCTTCCTCGCTCAGTTTCCGCCGCTTTGAAACGGGGGTGGGAAGAGCGTCAGAGTCAGGAAACGGCAATTCGTCGTCTAGGCTTCTTTCTCTTTTGACAATGTCATCGATGTGAGGCTCGATGGCGGGAGAGCTGTCTCGGGGAAGGGAAACTTCCATGGTGGTCCGTCCGAATCGAAATAACGAACACGCGACTTCACACGACCTTTGCACCACTCACCACACGTCCACCGCCCACTAGAAGGTTGGACTAAGTATCACATCAATCAACTACCCCGTTCGCACTTTTTCGAATAAAACAACCGTAGAAATGACTGCAGTCCGAAGGATTGGCAAGGTATGGCTTATTTCTTGTGTTAGGGGCCCCGCGCTCATTGATGCGCATCTACGCCCCTTTACAGGAGCTGAATGACCTCAACTCACGTCCAGTATCTGGTATAACTGTGACGGCGAAAGAAGACAACATGATGGTGTGGCATGGTAACGTCAAAGGGCCTGTACGTGCGCTAGCCGCTGGCTTCTCCCCTCCCCCACTGCTAATCGTGCCACTCTGTGACTCCCAGGTTGACAGCCCATACAAAGGCGGAACCTTCCACTTTACGGTCACCTTTCCAGACAATTTCCCATTCAAACCGCCGGCAGTGGTCTTCAGCACCAAGATTTACCACCCCGGGTTCAACGAGGAAGGCCACATTTGCCTCGCCATGCTGCGTGATGAGTGGAAGCCCGCAATCACGATGAAGAAAGGCACGTTTGGCGCTTACGTCTCATGAGCGGTATGACTCATGCGGTGCCGTGCGTAGTGCTAGAAACGATTCAAGAGAAGATCGGAAAGCCCAGTCCGGACGACCCCTTTGACACCGAGATCGCTGCAGTGAGTATTCCAGAGGGGTGTTCAACCGGAAATATCAGTATAAATGTGACCTTGCACCAGGTGTTGAAGGAGGATGAGGCGAAGTTCAAAACGACGGCAAAGGAATGGACCAAGAAGTAAGGGAATGCATGCCACGACCCTATGCTACGATGCTAATACCCCATTCAAACCCGCAGATACGCTAGCTAAACACACATCGGTCTCATTGCATCATACACCCCGAATGATGTATCCAATAACCACTCAATGCCGAGCATTGCATCGTAGTAACCCCCACTGTCCCGCGAACTATCCTTCAGGACTTCTTTAACAACCATTTCAGCAATATCCAACGCACTCGTCAGCCCAGGACTCTCGATCCCCATGAGCGTTACCATCTGCTGTCCAACCCCATCTCTCCCATCTCCGCGTTTCCAACGTCCACTCCAATCCACCCTAAATGTAAAATCCTGGAAGCCTCCACCAGGAGGACTCAGCTTGGGTCGTATTCCGACATAGTCGGCCGACAATCCCTCCAGTGCGACATGAGGAAGATAGCTGGTGATCGACTCGTGCATTTCTTGCATGCGGTCGGGTGAAGGCGTGAGGTGATGCGTCCAATAATCCGCGTCCTGGGACCTTTCCGAATGCTGGGTGGATCCACCCGTCAAAGGTGGCTCGATCCACTCGATATCTGGTCCGAATCTGATGTTGCCGTCCATGTCCAACGTCAGGTGCGTTCCCAGTGAATGGAACGCATGTTTTTGTCCTTTTTCGGGGACAGGGTATATAAGGCTCTTCACGTTCTTTACGCCGGGTCCACGATAACTTGCGTATGAACCCTTCGCATAATATATGGGTATTGGTGGTTGGGGAGGGGTTAATTGGGGTAATAGGTGGTTGAGAACCTGATGAGACGCTAGGCCAGATGCATTGATGAGCGTCTTGGCCAGTACGACGTCGGGTTCTGCGTCTCCAGTCGTCATCTGCACGACCCACCCATCTTGTTCCGTTCCAGCACTCGCTGAAGATGGATCCACTCTGACCACTTTCGTCCCATACACAATCTCCCCTGCTCCGCTTGCCTGAATGTCTCCTTCCAGGTTGTTCATGAACGAGTGAGAGTCCAGAATGCCCGTCTCGGGACTCCACAACGCCAGTGCGATATCAGGGTGTAGGTCGGGTTCGAGTTCCCTCGCCTCCTCTCCTGTTATTAACGTCGTTGGAACGGGTGATTTGGCCGACGTCAAGAGACTCTGGGGGGTAGATGATGGATAGCGAAAGGCATTGCAGTGGGCATGGAGTTTTTCCAAATACTCCTTCTGGTGGGGTAAAGCGACCACAAGCTTGCCAAGCTTCTTGTATGGTATGCCTTTCTCGTCGCAATAGGAATAGAGCATGTGTCTACCACGGATGCAAAGCCGAGTCTTTAGAGAGTTTGGAGGATAATAAAGTCCTATTCGAAAGGACAATCATCAGCATAAGAAACCCCAGGCAATGTTTTCGCACTAGCCTCCGTGTATAACCTCGGAATTCCGGGAGCTATGAGGAGGGAAACGGGGAGGTCAGGATAGTTGCGCCGGCCGACTCCACCGATGACTACCTGGTCTCTTGTCCGGCCTGCGCATGACGTTCGACGAGGTACGTCGATTTGTCCGGGTACTTGGTAGCTAACTTTCGGGCTATTGCTAACCCAACAACACCTATGGAATTGGCCAAACGACACATGCCGACAGTCGATCCAAATTACAACAGACAAGATTGACAATTCTAGGACGCACCTGCACCGATGACCAGATGATCTACAGTGAATTGAGGCTCCCTGTACTTGACACCCTGTCCGAGTGCGGTTATTAAACCTCGCATGGTCCACGAAGCGATGGTCGTCGTTAGCTGACCTCACCCACGCCGCACGGCAAAAGCCGGACCCAAGCCGGACCGAGAGCTAACCCACACGGGTCCCACAAATGCTGGACAACTACTCCCTACCCATGATTTAGATCGGCCATGTTACAGTTGGAAGAGTTAAGGGTTGGCAGTAGAAAGTCTCTGCAGGACAGCACGAAGGGGTTGAAAAGGCTCGGGGGTGTCGGCTGGCCAAGTCCGTGGCCTTACAGTCAGAGCTGACGTCATCCGATCACTCGAAGTTCTACTCAATGTGTGATCACTTCTCTGCTCTCTGCTTTCTGAGTTACTATTACACAGCACCAGTCTAAGAGAAAGGTAAAGACGCTGATCACTTCTGGATAACAAGTCCAGTTTGTTGCTCCAAGAACGCCAACGTCTTCTCCCTCACTTCCGGCTGTTTGGGATACTCCCTCGGAGAGACAGCCTCCCCGTACGCACCCCACGCCCTACAATTCTCGTCTGGCGTCCGACCTTCCTCCCACTTGGTCCCAATGTTGTATGCAATCTCGGCAAAATGCTCTGGTGTCTGCCCAATGACCCGACTGGTGAGAGCGAACCCGAGTTTGAGGATGAAGTTGGAGTTGCTGGACATGGACGTTTGGGTGGGACCTGGGTATAGGTGATTCTGCGTACACATGTATAGTTACTATCTGCCTTTGGGGTTTAGAAGCATGGCGTGTACTCACGTATCTGACTTCTGGACAACGTTCGTTGAACTCGATGGTCAAGATGTCGTGAATCGGTCCATCTCTTGCGGCGACATCTACAGTAAGAGTAAGACGATGATCTGACGCTCAGATATGGTGATGGACGTACTGTAGAAATTCGGCGACTTGCGTTCCAACTCCAGATCCTCCAAGTCGAACTTGTTCCAAACGCCAGCAGAGAGTACGTCCAAGACGACCCCAGGATGTTCGCCCTGCTTTAGTGCAGGAAGAAGCGTGACGGCGATGATGTAGCGCGAAAAGTCGTGCAGAGCAAGGAACCTTCACACCGTCAACGTCAGCTCTTCACCGTCCAAGGCCAGACTGCAACAACGACATACCATTCATGTCCATCCTTAGTTACCTTCCTCTCCCCATTCAAGCTCCCAAGCCCGCCCTGCGTCATCACCAAAAAGTCCAACCCACCCTGCGCCTGGAACAGCGCAAGCATCTCTTCCGCAAACTGTTTGCAAGGTGCGATTACCGACGCATCGAACGAGTGGAACTCGAATTTCTGGTCGCCGCTTGGGTACTTTGAGCGGACTTTGGCCTTCCAGAGGAGCGCTTCCGCTGCGTCGCGGTTTCGCCCCGCGATATGGATGTTGGCACCTCGTTCGGCAAAGGCCAGCATGACTATATAAGCGCGTTGTATCAATAATGCTAAAAGGTGAGTTGGGGAACGCTGCTCACTGGCGGCACCAATCCCACTCGTCCCGCCCGTAACGAGGACGTTCCTCCCTCTGAGATCCCCACTCAGAGCGTTCTCTTCCTTGATCTTGTTGAAAGGAACTCTGCGATCCAAGAGATGCAAGTCGGGAAGCATGTCGCCGTGTGGTAGTTTGTTGAGCATCTCGAGGTTGGGTGTTGATCGATTGTATATTTATCTCTGGTGACGTCGTCTGCGGCCGGAGTTATCAATAAGCGAAGTACCGAGAAGGCCGTTGTGCTCAAGGCGGCCGACGGGAAGAGAAGTACAAAACGTGGGCGATGGCAATGGCAATGAGACGCATTAATGGCACGATATCTTATCAACCGAGGAAGCCGAACGTGGCGGTGGTGATCTTATGACGCAATGCCTACTGCGCAACGCACACCGTGAATTGATTTTACTATACACCCGTAAGAATAGCGGTATACTACACCCCGATAATAAATTTCCTTCATTGGGTCGTGGTGCAGACCTAACGCAAAGTAACGAGTTCTGCGGAGAGAGGTCAACCGGGTGAGAACTGCTGACGTGCTCCTCCTCTTACCTTCCGCAGACCTGAAAAGCAATGATGAAGAATTTAGCACATAGATGATGGAGATATAGCATATCTACGTACGTAGGATGAATGGCAACGGTGTCGTCCAAGTCTTGTTTTCTCGCTGCAAAAGGAGAATATGCTCAACGTCTCATAGCACGTCCCCCCAGCTGGGCAACTTACCGCCCATTTTGACAGCGACTCCGAAACCTTGAGTGATCTCGTCACAACCCATGCCAATGATGTGGATACCGACAACCCGTTCTTCAGGGCCCTGTACGATGAGCTTGAAAACCGATGGTTCCTTGTGCTCTTCGGGAAGCATGGCAAAGTAGAGGCCACGGAAGGACGACTTGTCTGAAGCACAATGTGAGTATAGGTAACCCAAAAATATTATGATGAGACCTACAGATCTTGACGGCGTCGCCGTATTTCTCGCGAGCCTGGGGTTCAGTCAGACCTACAGTACCGATTGTTGGGTGGCTGGGCGAACACAGCGTTGGTACCTGCAAAATCACGGGTAGACAGAGACTTACGAAAAGACGACGGTAGGGATGTTGGTATAGTCCAGTTTCTCGTCCTTGAACCGTTCTGGGCCAAAGAGACGGTTAGACAAACGGCGACCAGCGGCGATGGCGACAGGAGTCAAGAGCGCTTTGCCAGCAACATCCCCTAGGGCGTAGATGGATGGAACGAGAGTTTCTTGGTATTCGTTGACTATGATGTTGCCGTGCTTGTCAGTTTTGATCTCCGGGACGTTGTTCAAACCGATATCCTCGGTATTAGAACGCCTTCCAGTAGCCCAAATAACTTCATCGACTTCCACGGATTCGCCCTGTTTGGTAGTGAGTGTGATTGGACCATGCTTGGTACCTTCCAGCTTGGCAACATTGGAGCCCTTGTGGATATGAACGCCGGTATGGGCCATCCAGTTAGTGAGAGTCTCTTGGATGGTAGGGTCGAAGGTACGGAGAACAGTTTCACCACGGATGAAGAGATGGGTTTCGCTGCCTAGGGTGTTGAAGATACCAGCCAACTCGACGGCGATGTATCCAGCACCAACCACGGCAACCCTCTTGGGCTGGCGGTCCAAGTCGAAGAAGCCATCCGAGCTTATCGCCAAAGACGCGCCGGGAATCTCTTCTTCGGTAGGCAAGATTGGGCGACCACCGACAGTAACGGCAATTTTGTCCGTCTTGATTTCATAGGTGCTTCCGTCCTGTTCAGTAACCTCAACGGTATTGGGGTCCTTGATGCGAGCATAGCCGATCAGGTATTCGACGCCCTCCTTCGCGAGGTTATTCTCGTAGATGCCATTGAGCTTCTTGATGTACGCATCTCGCTTGGGTTTGAAAGTAGACCAATCGAACTTGGCAGGAGCGTCGACATTGACGGATTCCGAGAAGCCATATGAAGCAGCGGCGCGCAGACGCTCGGCAATGTCTGCAGCATGCCACATGAGCTTTTTGGGCACACATCCTGTGATGGAAAGGTGGGTATGTCAGCGAAGGGACGCGTCGAGGACAGTGCACCTGAAGCTCACCAACGTTAACACAGGTGCCTCCGAGACGTCCCGTAGATTCGATCAGTGCAACAGTCTTGCCGTATGATGCTGCGCGACGCTATCAAGGTATTGGAAGCCATATCGAGGTGGGTATCTTGGGTGTACATACCGCAGATGCGACACCCCCACTACCGCCTCCTAGCACAACATAGTCGTACTTTGCGTGCTGTGGTCTAGGAACTGGGGCCATCGACGTAAGTGTTCTTGATAGCTGTATAAGATGTGAGCCAGCCTAATACGAGATTGGGACATGGACTGACGAGGGCTAGTCTTGCTGAGGGAGATATTATGGCTGTTAGAGCGCTTCGGGAGGTGAGGAGAGAAAGCATGATCCCCAACAGCGATGGTTATATAGAGACCCCCACGGTAGATCAGATCCCCCAATCGATCGATGACGCTGCAGCACGAGAAACGCGACAACTCTCGCGTCCAAAATCAAGCTCGTGATAGGGAACCTCGCGCTTCCCACACTGGGCAAAAATTCCTTCTCTCCGTGCCCGCGCTCATCGGTTTTGCTTACTCCGCAACCCGGTCGAGTCTAATCCACACCCAGATATGTCGACCATAACCGGAGGTTGCGTTACTAATGCATGCCTCTCTTATTCTATCGGATGACAAAGCAGAGTGGGACGGTTATGTTTGTTTTGAAGTTTGAACCGCGTGGCTCAACTTCGAGCCGTTTTGCCAAGGTCGACCTTCGAAGGGACTTGCCATTGGAAGTTTGCCAAAGATGGCACAATATCACCTCCTCTGGCCAGTACTCACGCCATCGACAGTGACCTTTGAAGGACCTTTGTGGGATCCTGTTTCACCCACCACTCCCACCACTCCCCTCATCCTTCGGGGTCCCGATGGCGCTTATACGCATGCCATTAAGCGAACAAAGGCCTCAAACTTGGGTGGGCCAATGACGCCACGCTTTGGCATAGTTCCTTGCAATGCGGCGAGCAAGTAGATCGGGCCCATTGAACACTACACCGGGATTCCTCCCTAGTCTTGTCGGGTGGGCCCACCCCCGCTTGGTACATCGAGCTAATGTTATTCGCCCTACGCAAACATACAGCAGCAACCGACTGGTGCTACGCTGTACGCAAATTACTGGGCTGTTTACCTACAGCAGACTTTTATATTCATTCACCAGCCTCAAGCCGTCATGCCCTTCATATCCCGGCCAAGGTCTAACCCCCTTTAGGAACCCATTTCTTCGTCTCCTCCACCGAGCGTCCCGTCTAATCGGATTTGCTACGTTCGAACGGCGGGTGCACTCCAATACAACCGGTGGTAACTTCACTTCGCGCTAGAACTTACCCAACGAATGTATCGCCATTTTCCCTCTCGCTGCTCATGGCCAGAACAGTGGTATATGGAAACGAGGCCGATTCGCATCATATAATTGGGGACAAGGTACCAAAACGTTGCATCAGAAGGGATTGTTCATCGAGTAGAATCTCCTTCCCCGGACATGACAACAGTGGCATCCGATACCGTTCCATCACCGCCTCTTCCCCTCCGTATTCACCTATAGTCTGTTCATCAGGTTTTAAAAAGACCACCCAACCCTTGCTGACCAAAAGAAAGAGATTCACATCCATCCACAAGAGCAGCAAAATGACCGCTACTCACTCCCGTAACCGCGTTCTGGGGACGCCCACAGAATCTATCATGTCCTTT
Organism: Tulasnella sp. 403; assembly: GCA_019632305.1. Lineage (NCBI taxonomy): Eukaryota > Fungi > Basidiomycota > Agaricomycetes > Cantharellales > Tulasnellaceae > Tulasnella > Tulasnella sp. 403. The sequence continues at coordinate 42,087 of WSTW01000060.1, forward strand.
TCGGCCATCATCTCTTCTAAAGATAGCGCTGTGTCGGAGAACGTCCAATAGTATCGTACCGGATCTTCGTCCAGGTGGATGTAAAAGAATAGGGTTCGAGATAATTGAGATATGGAGCATGGCGATAAGTTCTCGACGGCTATAGCGCTGAGCAAACGAGTCGCTATAGTGGCCGGAGAAGAAGTCGCAGGGAGGGAATCGGTTGATCCGTTGAAGAATGCTGCAAGTGATAGATGGGCGACACACCGGGATAGATATCCTCGACCATTACACCGTGTTCACCAGCAACCCCCTTCGCTTTTTTCAAAAACAATCGTATCTTATCATCAGCTTGAGGTAGCCTGTACCTGTACCAAAAAGTGAGTGACGGCGCGACACTGCCGCCCGGCACAAGGACGTATCTAGGTCACCAAGTAGATACATTTGTCAGTATCCAACGTTGAGATAGACGACCCGAGCGAACCGGTACACCCATTCTGAAATCCGTGTCCTCCCCATATTATCGTTCCCGACTTCGCCGAAGAATTCGCAACAGATCTTCTCTTCACCCATCCTTCCAATCCTCTGGTACTGCGGCTGCTTCGTTACAGCTGCCCTCTCCAGGTCGACGAGAAGTATATCTCGTATATCTCCTGGGTTCGGGTTTGGCCCAGACGACCCGTGATAGGGCCAGTATCTCCATCTCTGCTGAATCGATTGGAGAACTGAGTCGGAGGGACCGCATAGCCTGATTTAAATCTAGTCGAGCATCTTCAACCACCTCTGGATTGAGGGTAGACCCGGGTTCGAATATAAGTGCTTTTCTGAGCTGATAACAAGTCGGAACATCTATCAGACACTGTTTTGAGATAGTCACCAGTCAGTATCGCTTCAGGTACTAAATATTTGAAATGAACGCCTACAATGCCCAACATCCCGTCCAGTTGATGCAACGGATCAAGGTACCGCTCCGTGTCATAGGCTTGGATCGCATTGATGACAGGAATGTCCATTATCACCGATCCCAACGGGTCAACCATAGCTCCCTTCCGTGGTAGAACAAATAGTGTTAAATCAAGGATTGAGAGAAACAAAGGATAAAAGAAGACTTGCCAAGGAAGCCTTGAAGATAAGATCCAGAAGCTCCCAAACTGGTATGGAGTTTCGATGGCATGCAACGATGAAGTCGAAGACTTCCTGTGACAAAACGTTACTGTCACGTTTTCCAGCTTGCACTCGTTTGCAAACCTTGATCCCTATAGCCTGATTACGCACGGAAGGGGCAATGAGAAGACGAGACAATGTGGATGGCACCGACGTACGCATCTCCACAACCTAATGGTGTGCCCGTAATATGAGTGTCTGTCAACTATGTCCACCATGCTACTATAGGCAAAATCTTGAAAGTTCGTTAGCAGTGCTGAATGGTGAGATGGTCCAACAGTTAGAAACTTTCAACTTGTACGGATGAGCATGACTTACCGGAATGAAATACGATGAATGGTGGATTGGCTTTTGCCGAATAGCCGTATATCTGGAATCGAGGACCGCTGGCGTACACGCCCAAGTCATGTCAACGGACAACTGGCCCAAAGACACCGCACTTGCCTGTGCTCCTGAAGAAATTGTAACGTGCTCAAAAATTCCTTCTCGCGCGCTTTGCCACGGAAGCGCTTCACGGCACATTCAGCACCATCCACCTGCGCTTGGACAAGTTCTGGCCAATCTCTCCACTTCCAGATCCCAGGAACAGGCTTCATCAGCCCAACGACGTGCGGAGGTAAAGGTTTCTGAGAGCGCGCATCGGTCAAGGAACTGTGGCTAGGAACAGAAGGCTAGCTCACCGCTCCCGTTATGTTCCACTCATCATAAGGTGCGTCTGTAAGTAAGGCATGGGTTATGCTCCCGGCAACGACCTTCGATACGGCATCCTAGCAACACCTCATCCTTGAGTAAAAACAGTCACAAAACGACAATGTGACTTACACGGAAGAGCTGGTGTGACTACTCCAGCTGCACCTTACACGCTTCAATCTCTCCCTTGATCTTCGTGCGATACGCCAATTGTGACAAGCAGGTTAGTTTATTCTGCTTTGCCTGTTCTTGGAGAAGGTTCCGGATGCACTGTAGGTCACTGTTGAACCGGATACAAGTGCCAAGGGCATCAACATCGGATGGCAGCTACACTTGTTGTACGAGTACACTCACATATCAAACGTCTTGATAGCATCCCTGGCAATGATGGGGTGGCGCTCATTTGAGCACGACAGGTATGTGGTGGGAGTACGGAGCCAAAATCGTTCAAGTCTTTCACAGATCTCCCCAGAGTGGCCTCGAGTTGCGCGTAGGCATCCTTGTTGTCTTGTACTTCCTGCTCGCAAACCGAGAATCACGGTGTCATTAACGGAAAGATGACACGTAGAGAACGGAACGTATGTCGAACGAGTTGGTGATATACGCCAAAGTCCCGAACACCCCGCCGCAGATGGGAATATCTGCTGGATCTGCGACACGGATAAGGTCTTCTAAAACGGGCCAGACCTTGTGGGCGGCTGCATTCCTCACTGTAACCGCAATTTTCTTGACCATGGTAGGAGCCATGGCATGGAGTACGATTACGGGTCGTGTGGTTGTACGGTGGTACAGTTAGGATATACACTATCGCAATCACAGGCCAGCATTGGGAGTTTGATTATCCGGAGATGTCGGACAAGCGGTCACAGAGGCCAGCCGCCAAACGTTTACCAGCCGGGGTTATCGGTGCTAATACCCCGAGTCCAAACAAAACGACGCGCCACACGGGAAAGATACACCGACCTTCAGCCCTCAACTATGAAGCCAGCATCAGAAACTGTCATAGCTCATGCCATCAACCTCATAGCCCAGGACATCGCAGCTCAAGATCCTGGCTGTGGCAGCATAAGCTCGAAGCAGCAGTGCGTTACAACCCTGTGACCGAAAAGGGCGCAACGTAAACTAACGAAATTCGCTGCGCAGACCGCCCCCAGGCATTGAGATAGGATTACGGGGGCTAGACAGTCACATAAAGGCCATGTCCAAAACCTTTCGTATTGTGAAGTCCCACTTCCGATCCCGTATTTCCCAAATCAAGAGGCACCGCAACACATTTTCTTTGATCCACCGCCTCCCTGTCGAGGTCTTGGTTGAAATATTCAGGTATGCCGCGCAGGACGAATCCTACGCTGGCGGTCGTTATCTGCGGCTGGGTGACCTGTCTCGTGTCTGCACGTTTTGGGCGAGCATCATCGAACGATCACCTACCCTCTGGACCACCATCTACATCAATGATGACACGCGCTTAATCCAAAAGATAATTTCCAGGTCCGGGAACCACCCACTTTCTATCTACCACAAACCATCCCCATATAGCAGTTCGAGCGGCCCCCTGTCCTGTCTCCAGCAGCTCCGCCCTCAAGTCCACAGATGGAAAATCGCCGAATTCAGATTACCAAACTAAAAAAAAAAATACCAAACGCCTCCTAGAATGTCTCACCGATGCTTCCGCTCCCCGGTTGGAGAAGCTATGCTTGTCGGTTGACCTGACGTCGGGTGGTGCTGGTACTCGTATCGATTTATTCCACGGAGGAGCCGGGTGTCTAAAGGAACTGCATCTATCGGGATTGTCCATACCATGGACATCCCCGTTATTGTCTCGCCTTCGGGTCCTCCGCCTCGCTTATCTCAAAGAGAGCGTTGCAGTGACAACTATGCACATACTCACCACTCTGACACAATGCCCCGAGATATCGGAACTCCAAATTCATAATTGCGACCTTCGCCATTCCAATGCACCCGACCTCCCTGCTCGACTCGAACTTCCTCATTTACGTGTTCTGAGCTTCTGTTATGTCACTCCCTCAGCTGCCTCGTATTCGATTCTCCGTAGGATCTCCTCCCCGAAGTATGACCAATTCATCCTCAAGTCTCATCCCATAATCACCGGCCCAACACCTCCCGATAACCTGCTCGAGACCATCTCGCATCTCGTCCCTTCCGTTATGCACCTGGCTACTTTGGCACGGCATGTCACGATGTGCCTTGGTTACTTCCATTGTCAATACGCGACAGAGGACTTCAATTTGCAATTCTGTCTCGCTCACCCTTCTCCGCCCACCGTATTAAGATGGATAACAACAGCCTTGGGCGACGCCATGAAGTCTGTACAAGTGGAATTAGATATCAGCTCCCTCCCATCCGAGAGCGACCTACTTGCTGTCAGTAGCATCCCCATCATAACCTCACTGGTCCTCGAATGTTCTTTGAACGACCAAACGCCCGTTATCCGCTTTCTCTCTACCCCTACGCTCGTCGATGGCAAAAAGCACTGGCCTTTTCCAAACCTGGCCTCGCTGGAAGTTGAGGAGGAGGCCTGCGATCCTAGCGAGATTCGGCGCATGGTGGAGAGCCGCTATGGCCGTACTACCGAATCCAAGAAGGCAAAATCAAAGGCCCTACTTCCAGCTCCCTTTACATCCTTGGTCATCGATGGGTCGGGGACGACCTTGAATGACCGCACTTTCCGCCGAATCCGTGAAATCGTAGGAGATGATTGCTTCACGTGGGATATACAGGAAGACGACGAAGACGAAGACGACGAATCGGCCAGGGATGCCTTTGGTTAGTATGAGGTCAATGAAATGTCCATGTTACGCCAGGGTTCCATTGACGTAGGCATCCAACGCGTTTATAATCGTACATACATCCAATTTGGAACCAATCCGGATTGATAATTAAGCTACAAGTTACTCAGGGGAGCACGAACTCGGGAAAGATAAACGACTGGAATCCTTCTTCAAAATAAAATAAAATAATTAGCAAGTGAGTATCAAGGAGAAGAATGAGCGAACGGTTAGAAGGTTGATTTGGGTATAAATGATGAACGGTATAAGTCATGTCGCCAAGAAAGAAAGAGATGATAGCGGAAAAGGTGGCAGGGTAAGCGTGTCTCGCAGGGCACCATTTTTGAAAGAAAAGGTCGTTCAAAGTGCATTTCATGAAGCTCGTCCTTTCGTACTTGTCTTGCGGGCCCTCTTGAATCCCGCGAACGATCTCGTCGACCTAAAGAACGCAGGCTCTACTTCTTCTTCCATTTGGTTTGCGTCATTCGGATCAGGCCGCGCGAGAGCTTTGTCGAAGCTCGTACTCCCAGCGCGTTGATCGGAGGTTCCGGAGCGTCTGTCCGTGATGGGCCCGCCGCTGATGTCGGGCATGGGAGAGGAAGGTGAAGTCGTGTTGTCGGGGTTGTATGATCGTCCGAGTAGAGCCAGGGCTTTTTCAACTTGTTTTTCGCGGTTGAGGCGTTCTTCGACTTCCTGCGCGGGCGTGAGGGGTGCCTTGGCGGGTCGATGCATGTGTAGTGCGTGGACGAGGCCATCGGGGAGGGAAGATGCGACGCGCATGTCCCTATTGGCACGACACGCCTCCGTTAGAGGTTTATTGGACGGGGGTTGGGATGGACATACGAGATATAATGATCAAACGCCTGGTCAAACTTAAGCCGAAGCCGCGCAATGCTACGTTTCGTCGCTGGGTCGTGGATCTTTGACACATCGCGCCAATTATTCTGCAACAACAATTCATCCCACATGTCCTGAAGTACGAGCAAAACACACACCCGATCAGCATCACCTACAAATTATGACCTTATCAACACATACCTCCTTACACGCAATAACGACTGTAGGTCCCAACAGTCAGCAGCCGAGTTACATAAACCAAGTACCACATGAGACCCACCACTAAACGCCCGAACGATCATCATCGTCATACTCTGCCCCATCAACACAAACTTCAATGGTTTCTTATTCTTCTTTTGCGGTGGCGCAGTCGGATTACTCGTCGACGCGGTCGCTCGGCCGGGGATCGTCGCGAGACTGTCCACGGGCACGCCTTCGGCAGGGACGCTGTTGATCATACTGTGTTCTTGGAGGTCAAACACGATCCCGGCGAGTTGCTCGCGACGGCGTGCGCTGAAGATCGACGCGGGAGGGGATTTGAGAGGATGGTCGGGGAGCGGGGGCAGGGGTGGTGGTTGGGCCGTAGTGTGTCCGGGTGCGTCTTTGACGGAAGGGGCAAATGACGATGGAGGTGTGCTCACATCTGAGATGGTCGAGTACGTCGCGGGAGTGGAAGATGGGATGGACGAACGGAATGTCTTGCGATCGGTCGTAGAGTCCACCTCGTCGACAACGATATTGGGCGAGACGTTTGGAGATATTCGAGCAGAGGACGATGAGGGAGGGTTGGAAGGTAATGGTAATGACGTCGTTTGTAACTTGAGCGAACCCGAAGGACTTCTCCAATGCGTCTGCGGCGTCGAAGGTCGTTTCTCAGGGGACGGAGGAAGAACTACTGGTTGAGGTGGTGGGGGCTCCGGGACACTCTCTGGTTCCGACCTAAGCTGCTCCACACTCTCGTTCCCCGTCGTACTCCCCTCCCCAAGCTCGTCGTCGTCGTCCGTCCCATAGATCGTCCCCAGTTTGGGCATCGGCATCCTCACAAACTTGCCCGCCGTTACAGCCGAAAAATGGATATTCATATAACTCGTCAAAATCCGCGTAGGGTTGAGGTTGATAAACCTTCTTTCAAACATGGCGTAAAAGATGTTCTCAAGCCATTCATGGATGTGTCTTGGGTGGGGCGGTTCCTCTTCGACAAGGTGCAAGGAGCCCCGAGCGGCGTTGTTCGTATGTGATGACGGCGGCCGACCATCGGCGGAGCGGGATAATGGAGGCGCTTTTGAAGCATTAAATGGTTCAGCCGTTTCTGATGTGTTGGAGGCGTTGGAAGTCGAGGTGTGAACCGATGATCCCGAACCAGAGGCTGACTGTGTTTGCTCCTGTATTGGCGGCTGTCGGTCACCGTTCCTCCGCCCCTCCGGATCACTGTCTTGTATCAGCAGGGTTAACGCTTTGCGCGCTCTCGACGTTAGCGTCTTGCTGGAGGTCCGTATGTTGTTATTAAACTGGTAGAGAGTTTTCGAAGGGAGGTTGGTGGACGGAGGAAGGACGTATGATGAAAGCGGGGGTAGTCCTTGGGTCGATGGTCGAAAGTGTATCTGGGTATGGTCTGGTGTCTGAGTTTCGGGAGTAATAGCTAGGGGCTGGCGGGATGCCGAGGGTGGCGACGAAAAGAACTTTTTCCGCTCCTCAGCCGTAAGAGGTATATATGGGAACAAGATATCTGCAAGGTAGATCAAAATGAATATAATCGACCCGATTCTTGGAATGAATGTTATCAGCTCATCGATTGAAGCGCACCGTTGAACAAAAAATCTACAGCCCCGCCGGGTTTCAAAACGCGAACGATTTCCTGTAACACCAAACAAGTAAGGTATTAGTCATGGTGCACACCCTCGGTCTGAAACCAAAGCAACGCACAGATATCACATGGTCCCACTATGGTCCAGGATAACGGAACGAGACAGGATATTCAAGGGTTAGAGAAGGTCCCAGGAGACCTGCGGTAACCGCAGCGAACATGAATGCGTACCTGATCTTCGGGAACCGCCATTTCAAGCGCACGAGCGTACACGTAGTCAAAGGAACCATCTTCAAACGGTAATGGGTCTGTAAGACTAGGCATTTCGCAAAGGAACATCGACAAAGGCACGAGGGGATCGAGTAAGCGCCCAAGGTAAATCCGGGATGAGCGGACAAGACGTACAAATTCCCGTGCACCCATTGAATCCTATCGGCAACGTCGGGATGGAGCGACAGGTCCGGTTGGATATCGACAAGATCAAATCCGACAAACTGGGATTCCTGGAGGGTAAGAAACAAGTTGAGCAGGGTTCACCGATCGAGGAGCCGAAAGCCTCACCGTCCACACCCTGGAGGCTTGCATTATCCAAACTAGACCCCAAGAATTGTTGATGTCAGACGCGTCGTCGCACACCAGGGACGCCTGTGTATACGTGGGGGTAGAGACGACTCACCAGCATGTCCACAACCTAAAAGGCATAAAACGAGTGAACACGAGAGACATCTCGAGACGAGGCTTGGACTTACCAACGTCGAGACATCGTTTTGGATGTTCCTTGAAATCGAACCCAGAAGGTCCGTTACGCGTATTCCAAAGAGCAATATGGTCGACCGTATCGCTGGAGAAAATGCGTAATAGGTCAATGTCAATATAGTCCATTTCGCGACGAGGGCTCACATATTCAATGCAATATCGTCATAGCACATTGGGTACGGTGCAATCTCCTTTGGAAGACCATGCCGCCGTGTACCATGCGACATCGCAAAGGGCTGATCGCGTTTCCCGAATGCCTGGTTCATCAGCTCTCGATTCCTCTGGCTCGTCGCATTGGGTACCACGGCAATACCGGCGTGAACACTTGAACGCGAAGACGACGGTGAGACTCCAGCCTGGTCGGCAGCGGCATTATTAGCGACTGGGTTCCAAGAGTTGTGTACGCCCAGGTAGGCCGCTCCCGACTGAGGCATATTATACTATCGTCTACCCGAGCGAATGCTGAAATGGCCTCGCGGGGAGGAGCGAGGTCGTCAAGATGGAAGAAAGTAGCAGGAGAGAGGTTGTAGTTGGTAGAAAAGGAACGTGAGAGGGGGAAGAGAATAAGCCAGATTGACGAGGGGTCCAGTCCATACTCCAATCTCAGGGTCCTCCATTTTTGCCGTTGATTTTTCCCACCCGTCGAAATTGTTCTGCGCGCGTCGGACTTTTCTGGTTGTGTTCCCCGTCTTGTGCAGGGCCATCGTCTCGCGATCTTGATATCTCTATTGAAATTGCGACTGCATACGCCTACGGTTCGACGACGGCGACGTTGTCCGGTCTTTTTTCTTCGACTCGTCCTCGGCTTGTGTGTCGCTTGGGGCTTGTGACTGCATGTGGAATAAGCACTTAGGCGGGGAACAATAGGCTAAACCTTTGACCTCTTGTTGTGAGGTGGTTACATACCCTCATAGGCGAGTCAAAAATGACTCCCCTAACGCGATTTCATTCTTGTTCGCTAAGACTTTGATGGTGCCAGACATACATAATCCATCCTGCCACCGGCAAATGCCGTCTGCCTACGGCGCACGCCCCTCTGCCCTCCCAGCCCCCCTCGTCGACACCGTCCACCGCAGCCTGCACGTCGCAATTTTCTCCTTCGCCGGGACAAGGGATGGCAGTACTCTCGAAGAAGTCGCCCAAAGTAGAAAGTCTTATCCGGGACGGATATCCGATCGCTCAATTAGACCAAACATCTTTCGCAATTGCGTTGGTCGTCATCGTTCTTTTTTGATCGTCGCCCTTCGAACCTTGACCTGGCCTTCTGAAGAGGGTGGACCCACGCGCGTGCGTTTGGCTGGTGCGGCGGCAAGGCACGTATTCTTTCATTTCGTCTCGGCGTCTACTTT
>WSTW01000600.1:0-11913 GCA_019632305.1 Tulasnella sp. 403
TGGCACAGATACCTAGCATGTGAGTAACAGGGTCAATTGAGAGGCCCTAATGGATAGCACAGTACTGACTGGCCACCTGCAAGAGATATTTTTCAAGTTCAAGTTCAACCAACTTTGCTATTGCACTACAATGCTCAGCCACATGAGATGGGACACAAGAAACTTTACATCATGTTCAGGTGTGAATTAGGTGAGAAGATTGCTTGATGTGACAAGCTCACTATCCTCATTTGTTAACCCCAATCCTACAGCAAATCCTAGTGCAATCTGTGCTGCAGCCTTCCTTCGCTCCTCTATATCTTCAATACTAGCAACTTGCTCCTTCATTGATTGGAGGACACCCAAAACTTCACCCAGGTCAAATTGGAATGGCTCTTCTGTGTCAACTGCATTGACAGCCAAGGAGCTGATGGAAGATGTGTTGGGGGTCATGTCCGCTGCTGTACTGAATATCCGACGAACAGTGTCTTCGACCTCCTGGCGAGATGGGGGTGTGTCGTCGTCAAATTGGAGTGGCATGTTTGTATCTCGTGTTCTTTCATTCCTGGAGCTTGCCGACACGAAATCGGCAAAATCATCCTCGAAGCCTGCTTCCTGGGCCTCCATCCTTGATGCTGTTCCAGATGTCTTGGACGTGGTCCACGGATCCCCGGCATCGTCATCCAACCATGCCTCCAACGCCTCCAGGTCTCTTGCGGTAACACTTTCTTGCTCAAAGAGCGGGGTTGAGATGATCTCTCTGTCATCGAAGAGGGCAGCTGGCTCATCTATTTGACCTGCCGAAGTTGAAGGAGGCCGAGATTGTATCGCTTTACGCTTCATAGAGGGCCACATGATCGTCTCCAACGAACCCTTCATTGCATCAATGGGTTGCAATTCTGAAAGATATGTTCACTAACTGCCTCCTCACATACCGTTCTACTGACCGGAAGAATATGACTCATCGCTTAGATTCGCCCCATTTGTTGTTGTGAAGTCCACAAAGTCAAATCCGTGATCGAGAAAGAACTCGACACATTCGGCCTCTTCACTCCGTGCCCGAGGACCACTGGGAGGTGGGACTTGAACCGCAAGCATCACCTCAGGAGAGTGAGTGTTGATAGCTTCTCTCAAAGGAAGAAAGTGCTCCCTAAATTGCTATGGTCGTACCATGAGGAACCTCGAATCATTGCTAATAAGACGCAATACATACCTCCCCCTGTTGAAACACATAGATGACGGCAGGTACCTTGTCTACTAGTGACAAGAGCGACGTGATAGTGACGTTTGCTCCCCCAAAAAGACTAAAATGAACTTCTGCAACATAGTATTTGTTCGATATTGTCCATTCCACCGTAGTTACCCCCTCATCGGGCTCGTCTTCCGCTTGCCTTGTGGTTGCTTCGGGAGTGCTACTGACGATTCCTAACGCTCGCAACGGTAAAGTGACGCCAATGTGCTTGGTGAGCTCACTCACGTTTGACGAGACCCAAAGCTAGAGAAATATGGGAAGCGATGACGAGAATGCGACAGCTTGGGCTCAGAGCAACGGGATCGGTTGAGGATGTCATTGTTTTCTGAGGTGTAAAGACACTCGCACAGTGTGGGATTGAATTACCAATCAAGTCGATGCATTCATACACTTCTAACTCTGGGTCTTATACGCATTGTTAATCCAGAAACGGTACTGTTTCTGCTCCTCTTGAGGTACTACTTCCATAAAATTACCCGAGGTCCTATCCCCTTGAGCGCTTGCTTGTAGGACCATCCAAGAAGCCGATGTCTTCTCTTCGACGAACGGCCGCCACTCTGGGGAAAAGTCTAACTTGTGATGATTCGGTGATCCGGTACGAATAAACGACGCCCAATAAGCGATAAGCTCTTCTGAGAAAAGTGTTTCTTGAGGCGAAAGGTCGTTAAAAGTTACGGTTGCGTTGGGCCTTCATAGTGATCAGGACGGGTCTAGACGTCTAGGTGGCCACATACCCTGTTCTACCCAGGCTTTAAGTACAAGGTCTCGCCGAGACGGTTGGGGACTTACTCGGTTCCTTGGAACATATGCCAGTTGTCGGCGGAATGTTTCACCAAGGGCTGGCCGGCTGCGGGTTGGTTGTACCGGTACGCCCATGCCCGACTGAAATGACACCCGAATAGTAAAACCTTTGGGTGTGTTGGTCCCACCGCTCGCAACCACTGAACAAAAGCACGTACTGCGCTGCGATTGAGGGCATCGCCAACGGCACGCGATACACCTCGAGGAACACCCTGGTACAATTGCATTACTTGATTGACATCATGGGCTTCCAAGCTAGGGAACTGACTATTGAGGGCCTGTTCCCATGAATCGTCGGGTGATGCAGGGCTCTCGTCAGATGTAGCCCTTTGTCGCTATGTCAGCACGCTCCAAGACTCCCACTGCGGTATCTTACCCAATGATGACGGGAATGTCGGTGAACGCTTTCGTTTTTATCGCAAGTGTCGGGTAGTCGGGGACTAGAAGGCCGTCTACGACCGGCTTCCAGTCACCTGCAACTGTGAGATGCCTAGAACGTACTAAGAAAGGATTGCGAGGTGTTATTTGGAAACATACCTGCTCGAGACAGAATCAGCCGCCTGCACGAGTTCTATGGCGTTGATGTCCCGCAGCCATTGAAGTTGCTCCAGAAATGTTTCGGCCGGGCATTTTAGCTCGCGAATCAATTCAATAAAGAGGGACTGCCAGTAGAGGTGAGCATAGTAAGGGCGAAGGATCGAAGAGCGCACCTCCTTTTGATCGGGGCGCATTACCGGCGTGCGATAAACGCTCTGGGCAATCGCTTGTTGGAATAAACCCCGTGTAATATCTCTCGGCATGGTCAACAAAAGTTGCACGGACGCAGCGCCAGCACTCTGGCCACATATGGTAACGTGGAGATAAGGGTAAGGCAGATGTAGGTACGTTGCCCGGTGAACTTATCTGGGTCGGATCGCCACCAAACTTGGATATGTGTCGATTGATCCAACGGAGGGCCTCAACCTGGTCCCAAAGGCCTACGTTGTGATCTCCTAGGTCAGTGTTAGCAAACCCAGGATGGCTGAGGAACCCGAGGGCAGATAGGCGGTAATAGATCGATACGACAATGATGTGGGGATGCTGGTCAATCCAATGGTTAAACGGCCAATTTTTTGGCGCTCCGAACCTAGTCGATAGAAGAGGTTGGGCAGTTGAAACGGGTAACCAACACCGGGCGACTCAACCTGTAACCCCCGCCCTTGAGAAAGATTTAAGAATCTGTGAGTAAAGAAGGCGCCGGAAACCTACATGAATGTAGACAAGAACGGGTAGGGCTTCTTGAGGGAGGGAGGAGGGCCCATAAACATCAAGTTTAAGACAGTCTTCGGAGCCAGCACCTCCAACATCGTGTGGGCCTGGAGGTGGCGTTAATGTCGGAGGAAATTCAAAGAAGTAGCAACGTGCCAGTGGCGCCCTGTAGAGCAAAAGAAGGGTAATGGGATGCGTCAAAGAGAGCTGAAGTTGGAGAGAGATCGAGGGGACGGGGCCTTCGAAAACGATGTTGGCCGAGGGGGGATTTTGCGTATGGGATGCCTAGATATACTGAGCATTTGTCGCTGGTTTGACGACCACGAAAAGAGGCATAACCGAGGTCGACGATGGGCATCGTGATGGGGGTTGCGGCGGAGTTGGAAACTGACAAATTTCCGTGGTTGCACGGTTGAGGAGTGTTTGCCAACCACCACCACTCCCGCTCACTCCAACAGTGAGCTCACTAGGTTCCTAGTCGTCGCCATCGACCAGCGTGCGTCTGCAAAGCGTACACATACTCACTCCCCTCTGCCCGGGCGGTCTTCCTTTCTCCCAACGTCCCCCATCGTCCAGTCGAGACCTTGATTGGTTACTCGCTGCCCCTCCCGACCACACTCTCCAGGTCTTATAAACTAAATTTCTCCCTATTCTCCTCTTTGACGATTTACGACTTTCCAACTCTACACGTCTCGGTCAGTGGCTATGACCCCGTCCTCACCTCATCCGCCTTTCACTGACTCGTCATGTTCTAGTCACATACCTACGCTCGCTCGCCCTCCTTCTCGAATGCCTGTGACTATTTCCCATAATGGCCCCTCCAACGCACTCCAGCGCATTCAGTCCCGTGCCAGCGGGATGACCACTCAGCTCCCTATCCGACCCCATCGTCGGTCCATCTTCCAACATCCCGACTGGCCCCCCGCTCCTCAATATACCCCCCCTACTCCCGCAGTCGTCCGTGCTGCTAGATCCCGTCCTTCCTATCCCAACGCTGCCGCCGGTGATCTACCTGCCACGGGTCCACCGGTGACGGCTGGCCGTCCCACAGCAAAGCTCCCAAGAGCACAAGAAATGCAAGCCCGCGCCCTCGCCGCGCAAGCCGCCCACCAGCAGCGCTTTGCAGTCAATCTACCCGCTCATACACACCCTAACGCTGGACCCTTCACCGCTGGACCTGCTGCTGCCCCCGACGGAACTGTTAGGGGAGTGAAGCCAACCCCGGCGAGTTCAGACGTTCTCCGGGACCGGTCCAACTTGTCTACCACCCCCACTCAACCCTCTCTCTCGATGGATGTCTGCTTCCCTTCCCTTGATGCCGACGCCGACGTGATGGATGAGATCCAAGTGGACCTCTCCCTCCCCATGGTCACCGCTCCTAGCCCTGACCCGACGGGTGAATCTCCAGTCCCTTTTACCTCCCCTTCGGCGCCTGTGGATATCTCTGCGTTTCTCCCTCCTCCTGGTCCGCCTGTCTTGGTGGCTAACGATGCTAGCATTGCAGCCTCAGCTGTCCCAATTGCAGATTGGGCCGCCGCCTTATGCTGGTCGTTGATGTCTCGTTCTCTCAGTCCCAGGTTGACCACCTGCGAGGAACAAACCAAATGGTTCACCAGTCTTATTGACACTGACCATACGAAGCAAAATTCGTCAAGAGTAGCTCCCGCTACGTTCACCTCATGGGTCACTTCCACGCTTTCGGCCACTTTACCTAGTCCCCAATGCCTTATCCTTGGTCTCTACTACATTTCCAAGCTTCCTATCGGACACTTCGATCCCATTCCCAACGATTTGAAGCATTCCAACGCCCCTCCCGGCGTCCTGGCTCTTTTCTCCTCATTTAACACACACACGTGGTCCAAGTGTGAGACCACGTTTCGGGATACTCTCTACAGAGAATTAATCAACGGTCACAACCGAGACATCGGCGTTGCCCAGCACATATTCACTTTGGCACTCATGCTGGGAAACAAATGGTTGGAAGATAATACCTTCACTACAAGGACATGGTATGTATGCTCCGCCTCTCTATCTGATGTGTTTTGCTGATTACCCTCTTCTAGGCACGAAGTAACGTCCCTCCCCCAAGCACAGCTGAGGGCGTTGGAGATTGCAGCTCTCGCTACTCTGGAGTTTTCCCTTGTCGTCTCGGATGTCGAATGGCACCATTGGCTCCTCGTGTTGAGGACATACACCTCTCGTCAGGTTATCAGGGAACCCATTGGACTGATTGGGACTGCGAATGGAACTGCCCTGGGTCGCTTGGATAACCTGCTCGCCGCAGCCCGACCTGATGGTCAGGCAGGAGTACACGCTACCAGCCCCCCGGGACCAGTCACCGAGGACGAAGATGTTGTCCTTGTGGCGTCTCGCGTTGGGCAAGATGCACTCTCTGTCGGTCGAAGGGACGATCACCTGTTGCGTCACACGTCGGGCAACTTGTCGAACGACCTTTCCTTCCGCCATGGCACAAGCGCTAGCCATAGTGACCTTCTCTCTGTCCACCGTCAGGCCGATCATTCGCAAACCTACCGTCTGGGTATCGCCACAGCGACCTTACCGACTGATTATTCGGTTCCGAGCAACCAGCCCGTCGTGCCACACTCTCCGATCTTCGCGACCTTGGCACCCAACACCGCAAGGCCTACTCAACTTGGGTACACGACTGGACCTCGTGTCCACTCTCATCCCGACCCCTTCGAACTAATCGCACCTCATCCGGCACTTGTCAGTGCTCGGATCGAAGCCCGTAATAGAGAGATGATGGGAGTGCACGGGACTCACGTCTACCATTGGGATCGGGTTCAAGCGGAAATCATTGCTGAAGAATATGAACAAGCTACCTTCGTCAGCGCTTGGCCTCAGCCTTTTCGGATGGAATGGGCAAACCATGGAAGCCACATGTTGTCCGCAGTTGGTGGATAGCTTGATTGCTATGACCAGTAGGACTGCCATGGCCCATGCCTTTTGACGTGGAATCGATAATTCATCAATGCCATTTGTTTTGTTTCCTTCCTCTCCCCTGCAAGTCCATTTCCGCGACGATTATATATTCATCTGGGCCAACCTGGGTTCACGAGAACTCGGTGTGCCTTCTGATAGATCACTCTTAATGTTCCAGAACATTCGATTTGTAGTGTGGGACTCCGTCACGTTACCTGTTTGCTTCGTATATATTGCGGGTGGAGGAGTTACTTGGCTGATTGTCCCATCATGTCGTCCGCCGCGTAAGGGCAACAATTTTTTGTAACTCCTAGGCTGAAGTACCCTCAGGTGTATCTTTTGCAAGATAATCAAAGGTCGGACGTCTTTGCATGCCATTCGAACCCTAGCTGAGGGACTTAGCAGGGGACATTCCCAGCTTCAAGCTGCTTGAAACCGAATTGTCGTACGTGCACACTGGTCAACAGCATTGCTACATATCCTACACCTACCCGCCTTTAGATACGCTTTTATGGACATTAACCCGCTCGCGAAGGGTCATGCGTTAATCATCCCCAAGTGTGAGCATCCTCATGGCATCCCTTATTAGCGTGTTATATCCAAACAACCTCAGGTCATGCGGAGAAATTGCACGAGGTACCAGACGAAAGTTTGGCTGACATTCTACCCCTGGCGAAGAAACTCGCAGTCGCGATCGGAACTCCTGACTATAACATTCTTCAGGTAGAGCGGATTTGCCTAATGCATGGCACTTTAGCTAACTTTTCGCTCAGAATAATGGTGCCATCGCACACCAGGTATGAATTTCCATAGCACGAGAACACATGCTGCCGTTCTGATGTCCTTTCAAGGAGGTGAAGCACGTTCATTTCCATGTCATTCCAAAGCCGGCTGCGACGGACAAAGAAGGCCTAGTAATCGGATGGCCTCAACAAAAGATGACCCAGGAAGCCTTGAAGGAGTATTTCGATAGCATAAAGCAGAAACTGTAGGGATACTGAATGTACAAATATGTGTGATCGTGTTTTTACTGCATCAGCGTGTGCCGACCAAAACGGATCCCGTCAAGTTTTTTTTTCGTAATGCCGTTGAATAGAATACATACAAGACAGAGGTAAAAAAAAAAAGCCGAAATGAGTCTACAGACGTTCGCAAAAGAATAGCAAGGAAAACAATGGAACAGGTGATGCTGCAGCCTCAATCATCCTGTTCATCTGAAGGCATGCCAAGCGGTTCTCGTTCCTCGGAGGACTGCTGTTCGTGGCTGAGTGAACCGTGCTCGGAGGTCGTAGCCAAGTCAGCCAAGTCGGTGGAATGCGATGCAGCAAGGTTATCCACATAAATGGGTATTGGAAGAGATTGCGAGAGAAGGGACGAGGAAGAATCTACACCTGTTTCGAGCAAAGGCTGTGGAGAGGGCATTCTAGGGGTAGCGTCCTCAAGAACGTGCAGCTCACGGACAAGGCGAGGATAATCTGGTGAAGCAGGGGCAGAAGCAACTAAGGGAGAAAGTACTGTGTCAGAGACAGGCGTTCGCGTACGGGAGTCGATGAGCGAGGGGTCCAAAGGGGGTAGAGGTGGCAAAACTGGTGCCACCGTGGGCATAGCACTTTGGTTTGGACTAGAGATGCGAAGATCGTTATGCAGCAGTGCAGACAGTTCTTCCTGTCGAGAAGTCAGTGTGAATACATTGACTGTGCCATCCGATGCGCATAACGTACAGGGGCAAAAGACTGGTTGACAAGGACCGGTTGGGGACGCGCTGGAACCGATCCAGTCGAGCTTGCAAGATCGCCAAGGTCTTCAAATTCGGAATCCGTCGGTACAGGGGATGTAGGCCTCTGTTGCGTGACAGAACCACGGCCAACCTCGTCCAAATACCTAGGGAGGGCGATGTCAGGGAGCATAGGTGGCTTGGAACAGTAGACGAACCTCTTGAAACGATCAGCCATAGGTCCGCGGGTGAGCTCATCGGCCTCCTCTTCAGCCAACCATTGCTCAGCTCGGAGATTGCCCTCTACAACGCGGAGCATTTCCTCCAAACGTTTTACCTTTGTCTCAGCACGTTCCTTCTCTTGCAAAGCCATGGGCAAAAGTTCTTCGTAACGTTCTTGTTCCAGGTATTTGGTACGGATAAGCTCCCTCAAGGAATTGACCTGTGCCGAATATGATGATATTTCGCCCTCCGTGGTTTCGATTTTGGCTCGCAGGTTATCCAGGGAGGTAACAGCGATGTTCAAAGCATTGTGAGCTTCGTCGAGAGTGGTGGCGATGTGCGTGATAGATGGCGGAGGGAGGGAAGCCATAGGCGGCGGTGGTGGAGGATACGGAGGCATCGTAGCAAGAACTTTGAGCGTGGGCAACGCGGATGATGCAACCGTGAGACACGCTCGCCGTCGTCACCGGCTCTGTTCGTCGATGCACGGATGACTCAATCAAAATGATTCGATTTTTAAGACAATAGTACCAACATGCACCCAAGAGTCATGTTGGATTATTTAGGGCCCATGTTCATTTTGTCACAGTCGGTTGGAATCAGGTTACAATGCTAGGGCACAATGGGGCGATACGCATGGGGAATTTGGGTACCCAACTTTTCGACATTATACAGCAGAGCTTGGCTGCGTTGCACCACGGAAACCTGAGTCCAACCGTAGTGAGTGGATGGCCTCTTCGAGCCAAAGGATCGACGTACCACCTCTTCCACCTCGCCCATCTCCTCGGGGCCGGAACCCACTGCCCCGCCCTCTTGGAGCACCACCCCGGTTCCACCCGTCTTCACTCGCTGGAGCTGGGGAGACCCCGCCCGCGCTTGCTGTCCGCCAACCCGGGCCATAACCACCACCACCCGGGAAGCCGTCTCCGTCTTGCTGCGCGCTTCTCGGACCCCCTCTGAAACCACTACCTCCCCTAGGTCGGAAGCCACTCCCTCCACGGTCTCCCCGGAACGTTCCTCTCTCCCCTCTGAAGTCTCCTCGTCCCACTCCCCTGCCTCGAGGAGTGGAACCTGCCCCGTTGGATGTCAACACTTTAGGTCGTCTGGGTGTGATCCACCCATCTTCGTCATTATGGACAGTCTTTGCAGGGGCGGTCGGGATTAACAATGTCGGCCTTTCACTCCCTTCTTCCGCAACCTCCGCAGGAGCCGGAGAATGTTCTACGGTGGCACTATTGGCTGCAAAAGCAGACGTTGGAGTTGCGTCTCCAGACGTTCCGAACTTGGCATGCAGAGTATCCAGCGGCGGGAGTTCGCCTGACAGGTCATCGGCAGCCCAGTCTAGCGTCGCCGATTCAGGCGCATTCACAACGTCCTGAAATAAGACTTAGAGATTGGAATCAAGAGGTTGAACATATCGCCTCACCTCCGCCTGGACCACAGCTGTTTGGCCTTCGTATACATCTTCGACATGGTGAACAGGAGCGGTATCCTCTCGCGCAATTTCGACCCATTCTTGTTGCACTGTTGATGCAGACGGGATTGCATCGCCTTCTACCAGCTCTGCATTGGGATCTTGCGCAACTGCCTCTAAATTCTCCGCTTCAACTCCATGCACATTTGCCAACTCGGCGGCGTCTGCACCTCCAGAGACATGGGCACTTGGCGCCGTATCCAGTTCGGAGTCCATGGTGAAACTAATCGATTGAACGCCGGCCCCGTTGGCATATACATCTGGTACGAGGTTGGTGGTTTGAGCGGGCGGCGATGCCATAGGTGAAATTGGGTGGGCGAAAGCTTTCGTCAATGCTCGGAGGCGGGCGACTGAGCGTCGAGCGGTCAGCCATAATCACGATGAACAGGGCACTAACTTACAGGGAACTTGTTCAAACACCCCAGATACGTTCTCGTCAATGAGGCCGTTGGCAACTTCAGCTCGGAGAGCCAAGTCATCTCCTAACAACGCGTTCCAAGCGCTTGCAATCGCGGCCCGCTCTTGTTCGCCAATTGGGGCGATAAACGGACGAATAGGACTCGTTGAGGCCAGCGTGTTCGATAGTGCGAGGAATGACAAGATCGCGTTGACTTTTTCGACGCCTTTGGACTATAAGGCAGAAAACCATGCATAAGCTACAGGAGATTAAGATCAGGGAAGGAATTACCTCAGTATCTGCCACAGCATCGTTCAAGGTTCTGGTGTGATCTCCATGAACGTTTAAGCGGTGTCGCCTGAGGAGCCTCTCTTGCTCAGCTTGGCGCTTCACTTCCGCTTCCTGAAGGAAAACTCTTAATGGAAAAATGACACCACTGAAAGATGACATACCTCCGCAGATGCCTGCACATCCTTCAACACGCGGACAGTGGTTTCGAGGGCAGCCTTCTCTGCTTCGCTTAACGAGTCCTGTGACTAGCGAAAGCTCATCGATGAAATGCTTGCTGGAGATGAGCAGAGGATGACTAACGAGCTTGGCCTCTAACTCGGCGTGCTTCGCACTGATGACGTTGGGAGGGGGTTGCCAGATGTTCCACTCTTCTAGAGTCAATTCCACTTCTTCAATCTCGTCTTGTATTTCTTCTTGAGACGCCACTAGGTCGCCTGCTACACGCCCATTCTCGATATCATCTTGATCCGGGGCTTGCTCAATCAGAGCGGCGCTTCGGGCGTCGGTGACATGGACGTCAGAATCGTGGGGCGTGACGTCCTCGTCGCCTGCAACGCTGGTATCGGTTTTGCCCTTCTCGCCAGGAGATTTGGGCTTTTTCTTTGACTTTTTCTTTTTGGGTGCGGAAGGCTTTGACGGTTCTGGAGGAGGTGCCCCTGGAATCGTACGGGGGGCCAAAAGAGAAGAGGCGGCTGGGGCAGCAGCAGACGTTGGTTTGGTCGATTTCGAGGTTGCTTTATTTTTAGAGGTAATGGGGTCGGCGGTCTTTGATTCGGGGCGAGATGTAGATTTTACGTCGTCTGTCATTTCTCCAGCGGAATTCCGTAAGGCACAATAGGACGAACGATGCCGAAAACTCACTTTAGGACAGGTTTCGCGGAAGCGAGACGTGGTGGAGGAGGGTGTATGTAGGAGGAGCCAACGATATGACCAGGCTTTGGAAACTTCACGCAAAGCAAAGCAAAGCAGCGAATTGGTTGGGACGTTGACTGGAAGCGTGGGAGTGGTATTCATGGCGTCTTCCTTCCAAATCACATAGTCACCAAGAGGGTTGACAACCACGACATGAAGAGAGCATACGGCTTATTAATGCATGGAAAGGGTATCTATGTATCCATCCACCAAGTGGGTCTACTCTGCGATTTTTCCTCAAACTAGTCCAGTTGGCTGCTGGTGGATATCCAATATCGTTCAATATCCTCAGCTATGGTATTACCAAAACGTGACCACGGATTGAACGACGTGCTACGTGTTTGGGGCACTAGTCATTACATGCATTCACTCTGCCCTTGAGTCTATATGGCCTGGCAGTCGATCGGCTGACAGACCGTCTCCCGGCAGAGGATATCCCAACGTTGAAAACACTGTATAATGGGAAATGGTGGCAGAATGTAATGCACCAGCTTGGATCTTATGATATGCGGATAACTGTCCTAGTTAGGTTGTCGCGGGTTGGAGTCAGCCATAACGTAGTCGTGAGTACGAGTAGCGCCCGAACGACATTCCGAGCAAGAATCTGCAGACTCAAAGTGGGATGGACTCGTGGCGGCACAGTCGGGATAACTGGGCATGCCCGGACGCGAGTTTTGTGT
>WSTW01000601.1:0-11912 GCA_019632305.1 Tulasnella sp. 403
CACGCTCGAACTCGAACTCGTCTTGCTCATCATTGCAACCGTCGTCTGCAGAGTTGAACTAGCATGTGCGGTATGGGGGTTCGCCCACGAGACTGCCGACAATCCGACCGCTTTCTATCATCGCGTTCCCCCTTCCTAAGACAGCGACTCTCTTGTTCTCTGTCCCTACGTCAATACCCTGGGCCTCCTCGGACCCCGATTTACAACATAGCCCGAGTCGAAGTCTGGTACTTTTCCGAAGGCTAAAGAGCGCATCGCTGAAAGATGGACTTTGCCCCGTCATTGTCGCTCCAATGATAATGGGTTGCGCAATAGGGGGCTCCCAATATAGGTGAATGTCTCACTGCGATGGCTTGGTTCTCGACTACGTGGAGTACGCTGAATGAATGCAGAAATCCAGCCACTGGCAGTGAGCAGCATAACCATCTCACAGGGCTGGCATTCGTTTAGCCCTCGTTGTCATCACACCCTGGGCCAGTCCTACGGAGAGGTTTCTTCCATCAAAGGTGATTTTACTTGATGTCTTGAATGTTGTAGCCGACGCCATTTTTCTAAGAAGCTGGCGCAACAATGAGACCCCCACCCCATATGAATGGCCCCACGCCCAACTCCTGAATCAGGGCGGTGCAGGGGCATGGCTTTGAAGCCATTACGATCGTTCTGGCGGAGGTATAAATACACCACTTGTCGCAGAGTGCGTTCTACCAACACGCTGCACCATCCCCGAACGTTACTTCTGATCGCACATCACTCACCCGACCAAGGTCCGCTTTCTCCGTTTCTTCTTCCTCTGTGGCCAACATGACTGACAAGGACAAACTCTTGTAGCCAAATCCAACGCACACAACAACGCCCAACGACGATGACTGCCCCTGGCACACCCACACGGTAATCTCTTCCTTGTGCTCCTCTCCGACGCACCGGCCTAACATGTCTGCTATGTGTATAGACTAGCGGCCGCTCCCTCCTTCCCCACCCAAGGTGTCAAACTCATACTCAACACCGCCCCTTCTGTCAATTACTACACCGAGACCAGCCGACGTCCTGGATATTATTATTCGGTCGTCTCATCTCGCCTGGTGCCCTCCACTGAAGTCCGTAGACCTTGCTTGGTCTTGCTGCAAAGTATAGTCTGTCGTCGAGCTTCCTGAAGCTCCAGCACCCCATCGACGTTCAACAGCTCACTCCCACTTCCGTGGATGCGTTCAGGACTTGCATCATTGCTTGGCGTTTCAGTCAACCTCTCCTGGCAGCATACGCATTTCGCTTCACACACCACGACGACGTCAGCACTTACTACAAGCTTGTGGATGGTATCCCTGGTAGCATTCGCTATTACCGTCCCTTCATCGAGATGGACTCCCAACGCGAGCAGGCTATAGAACTTTTGCAAGCCAAACTGCCAAGTGACATCTTATGCAGCTCCTACCGTGAAAAGGACACCGCCCGCTTGCGGTACAAAGCCTTGGTCAAGGATGTCTTGGAAAGGACTAACCCATGTGTCATCGCCTTCATTGATCCCGAGCAGTGGCTTCATGCAGGGATCGCCAAGGATTGTGTAACTGGTGATTGCGAGACGTCTATCAAAAGTTACCCATTCACTATGGCTCAAATGTGGGCCATCGACGAGGTTTTTGTGAAGGAGATACCGGACGTTATATTGGGCCAGGAAGTTGCGGCTATGGAGGGAGTCGAGAGTCAACATTGGTTTGCTCCATTCGTCCGAGCCAGGCAAATGGCATGTCTGGAGGCAAAATGGTGCAGCAACTAGGTCGGAGATTCTGAATAGTCGAGCTCTTCTAGGTTATAGAGAGCAGTGATAAGCCTTGGTTTCTTTCATGTATTTCGCATTTCGCGTCTTGCAAAATCCCTGTTACGCTTGTAATAAGTTCTCCGCCAAATGTTCAAACCAAGCGCAAACCAGAAAGAGCCTGCGATGAAATCCTTTTGGTTTTACATCTCGCCTGCATCAACATTCTCGCCTCTCGCGGTAAAGACCATATAGCTGAGAGCGGCGTGCAGACCTTCCGTTGCTCAGCAGTAGTCCTTTCAAGGTCGCCATCAGAGAAGATCACGACCATTTCAATCCCGGTTGGGTTGTTTCATATCAGCATCTGAGCAGCCAGGTCCTTCATGATTAGCGGGTCCCTCAATGCCGACAGCAGCAATATTCTCGTCGTTAGCAAGGCCTTGTGCCAACAAACAACCACTTCATAGCAAATCTGTGCTGGTGCACCGGTCGGGGCTTGCTAGCACTGTTTGTAATGTTGCGGTCGGGTACAGGTCCTGATGAGGAATGATCGCAAGGCAGTTCAAAACAAAACCGATCGCGACTCGCGTCAAACCTTGTTTGTTTGCTGACGATTGTTTAAGGAAATGTTCGACCCACACGGAATACGAAGCGCTGGGAGTACATTTTGGCGCTCGACAGCACTAGTGTAAGACAAGGAAGATATGGTTTGCTCCTCCTATGCGCTCTTGGCCCTTGTGCTTGGCGTCATATAGTTTATGGCTTGATCAGACACACACGAGCAGAAATCGAACCGTCGACAAAAGCCCCACTTGCGATCAGTAATTATAAGAACAGGCTACAAGGGATAGGTCTTCGGACGGTGCTCACGTCTGGTAGCTCGTCCCAGGCTTTGCAATTGGGTGCCTGAGCGTGAGCTGATGGATTCCTGAGTCATGTTGGCAAGTCAACAATCTACATCTACATCGCCGCTCTGGAGTCCGACTACCTACCCCTGTTCCAAACTATGGAACACACCTGTAGCCAATGCAAAGACGTACCTTACACTCACAATAGCTGGTGGTTACGGCACCTACGCTCTGTAGAGGCAACGCAGCCTATAGATCAGCCTCTGAAGGAAACGTCTGCACCTGAAGCCATGGAGGTTGAACCCACAGAAGCTCCACACCCCACCTTTAATGGCATCCCTCCGACAGATCTCCCTCTCAATGCATACCTTCATCTCCTGTCTAAGATCGAGGCGGAGTTTTCCCAACTCAAGAAGCTGGCCGTGACTAGCAAGCCACTTGCTTTTCTCCACCCACCCCAACCCAGACGCGCTGGAGGAGCTCAAGATCCAGGCCTCAATGCTTTCTTAAGAGAGCGTGACCTCACCCTCGACCCCAAATCAGCACAAAATCGCCTGTTTCTCCACGTGCAAACAACAATTACCGAACTCCAGGCTCGCCTTGACGACTTACCTGTCCCTCCCGACTCTAAAACTCAAGTCATGGCTGCGGAAATGAGGCGTCATATGGAAGAGCGCTTGTCGTCATTAGTCAATTTCCAAATACTGCAGTGGATGGAGCAAGCCTTGACGACAGGTGTAGCCATTCCTCCGGGTACCCCTATTATCGATACCGGTATGTACTCTACGTCTAATCTCTTGTTGTTCAGCTCAGCTAACTGAAGGCTGTGCATTTTCGAATACTAGCCCAGTTCTTTGCGGGACCCCGCACACTCAACGTCGTTCCCTTGGCCTGCATCCTTCTGATCTCCTTCCTCCATCTCGTCTTTCATTTCTCCCACTACCAAGCCACGTTTATAATGCAATCACTCCAGATTATCCTCCTTCTTGCGGCGCAGCAAATGGCCCGGCATCAGTATACACCCGCAATGGCGAACGCAATACTCGGGCCGCTACCCGCTGCCTCCTTGGAAGCCATTATAGACAAATTGCAGATCACTGATTCGGCTGTCGACTTTGCTTGCTGCCCTGAATGTTACAAGCTTTACAAGCTCCCAATGGACGGTGCCACCCCGGAATTGACCTGCTCCAACCTTGTCAAATCTCGGAGATGCGGTGCGAAGCTCTTCTCTGCTGGACGAAAAAATGGGAAAATCGTTGCTATTCCCCGTCGACGATTTCACTACCAATCTATCAAATCGTGGCTGGCGAAGCTCCTTTGTCGACCTAGGATCGAGGACATGATTGAGCAGACGACCAACGGCATTGCGACCCCTCCCACTGCAACAGATATCTGGCACGGTACATTCGTCAATACCTTCAATCGCATGGGTGAATCCTTCTGGCATGGATCCCCAGAGATGAACGAGGGACGGCTTCTCTTTGCTCTAGCCATCGATTGGTTTGCGGCGCACAACAGTGGTCCTGCTCGCAAAACGTGGAGTGTCGGTGCTATGTTCCTTGTTTGTCTCAACCTTCCCAAGAACATCCGCTTCAAGCCGGAAAATGTTTGCCTTTTGGGCATTATCCCAGGGCCATCAAAACCGACACCAACGCAACTGCACTACTTCCTGGATATCGTGACGACGGAACTGCTGGAATTCTGGACTACAGGCGTTTGGTATACAAAGACATGGAAATACCCTCTGGGGCGACTGATACGGGCAGCGCTTGGGCCTGTTATCTGTGACCTTGACGCATCAAGAGGAGTTGCCGGCTTCACTCCTCATACGCACACTTTATTCTGTTCCTACTGCCTACTCTCCATTCGTTCCATCAAACAGTTCATGGCTGACCTATGGCCCCGGAGGAGTGAAGCGGCTCATCGTGCCAACGCAAAGCGATGGTACCGCCAGAACGGGACTGATGAAGAACGGGCAGCCAGTTCAGCTATCACCGGCGTCACATCGTCACCGCTTCTTCGCTTGAAGTATTGGAACCCGTTAGTGTGTACCATTCTCGATCCAATGCACAACCTTTTCCTCGGGGTTATCCAGCGTCATTTTCGTCATGTATGGGGGATTTCAGCGGTTGTCGAAGGGGGAGATGGTCAACAAACATATCTAAATGATCCCCCAACCGCCGAAGAGATGGCAAGGGGTAGGCACGTACTTCGAACTGGTACAAAGGAGGCGTTTTCAAAGTTATACGTTCGGATCTTGCGCGGACTTTGCTTTGAGGCCGGGTTATTCAATGTCATGAACAGCGTCAAGGATGAGATTATTGAGGCGCTGCTGTCTTGGGTGGGTGGTACATAGTTTTCCATCTCGTCTGAGTGCTCATGTACATCTATTTAGCGAATCGAAAAGGGGATATACAGCGAAGCTACGGAAAACGTCGCTGCCGCGGATGATGCCCTTCTGGTAGCGTATGAAAGGAACAACTGGAAGTCTATTAAGAAGTCCGTCCTTCAGCGCCTTTATAAGAGATATACTGGCCGGGACCCTGCTTGTACTTTATCGCATGACAATATGGCAGCTGCATTACTGGTACGTCGGGCCACTCACCTCGTCTCTTGTGTTATCATTGATTTTGACGTGTAGGACGTAATTCCACCCCTCGAAGTGACAAACCAGGCAGAGCTTGATGCTCAGGTTTTGCAGAAGATAGTCAAATCTGATCGTCATGTTCTTGGTCGTGTCATCCTTGGACACTACCGTTGGGATCGCGACCGGACAGTAATGCCACATTGGATTACCGCAGCGCCAAAGCAAGTAGGTGCCAAAGCGCAGGGACATCTCAGCGCAGACCAATGGCGGGTGCTTGCCACCGTCCACTTTGTCATTACCTTAGTGCGCTTATGGGGAATGGGCCAAGCAGACTCTTCTCCATGGCGGCTCATGATGCTCGATAACTTTATTCATCTGGTTCTCGCAGTGAAGTATGCCACAAGTCGATCCACATCCAAGGCGTATCAGTATGCGTATACGCACCACATGACTACTTACTTAGATGGCGTCCTCAAACTCTTTCCCGGCGTTTCGATTGTTCCAAACCACCACCTCTCCCTCCACCTTGCTAATTTCCTAGAGATGTGGGGCCCCTGCTATGGATGGTGGTCCTTCCCCATAGAGCGTTTTAATGGGATGTTACAATGCATCCGGACAAACTTTCGCTTCAGTGAGTACGGCCAATGATCAAATCTACGGAACTCCGTTTTACTCTTCATATCTTTATAGACCTCCTTGAAAAAACCATAGGAACGAAATTTCGACAGGCGGCTGACTTGGCTAGTCTCTTCGTTAGTTCGGTCCTACCTCCCCCACTTGATGATCTCGTCGCCCTCATGAAGAGTGGGCTGTCATCCTACAAAGGCAACCTCATGGTAGACAACAGCTCTGCAGATGTATTGTGGCGTGTTGAACGGCGATGTGCCAAGGCACCAAGAAAGACTTGGAGGCGGGGCGGCAGAACGTCTCATCACTCCGACTGCAATAAGACCTGCACAACTGCCCCTCCGGATCTGCTCAGACATGTCCGGGAAACCTTTCCGATGGCAATGCTACACGACTGCGCCTCCGTCACCAAGGATAACACGAAATATGAGCCTTTCCGACCGAGTTCGCGACAGGCACATTGGGATGATGGACGGAACAGCTACATTGAGCTGTACTTGCCACAAGAGCCAGGGAAACTTGTTCGCGGGAAAATCCTTCATATATACCAAATCCAAGTTGATCCCTCGACAACTGGAAACCTTCAGGATGTCGCAGACATAGGCTCCACGTTCGCTCTTATTGAACCTTGTAAAGAACTCCCCGATACCGACAGGAGGCATGACCCGTTTCTTCGGTGGCCTGAACTGGAGGCCGCATTATATACCACACAATTCAACCCACCAATCGTCGTCCCGTTCGAAGCGATTCGCGCTCACGTTGTGCGGTGCAAGTGGAGCTCAAGGTCAATGGACACGGCAGAGGTGATGTTGCTCATGAGTTTGTATCGAGTGCGTCTCCAAATTTAGATTTGGATCTCCTGTACAAGTACTCATTATGCACACAGGGATGACACCTGCTACTTGTATATCACGTCAACTAGATAGGCTGTCG
This sequence comes from Tulasnella sp. 403, assembly GCA_019632305.1. NCBI lineage: Eukaryota > Fungi > Basidiomycota > Agaricomycetes > Cantharellales > Tulasnellaceae > Tulasnella > Tulasnella sp. 403. Next base: position 6,746 of record WSTW01000601.1, read on the forward strand.
GAGCCGAAGAGGTTCAACGGCAGCGATGGAGATCAGACGCAACTAGGGCACCATTCGCGATTGAACAGCACATAGTCTAGACTTTTCGTAATGCAGTTCATCCTACCATGTCGAGTTGGTTGTAGCTGGAAGAGCCTGAGCTGGGCGAGTGCCATATCAAGTCCAAATGGCCAGGTCGGTATTATCGGACCAAACGATGAGGCCCATAAGTGAGATGTTGACAGCGTGAGGAATGGTGAGTCATCTGGATTGGTCATTGGAAAGGCGGTGTCGCAAGAGGGAATAGCACAGGGCTCGACAAACCCGTCGCTACGGAGTGAATACGTCACTCAGCACGCAATGCAGCACAGGTTGTGAGCAAAGATAGGAATTTCGATATGCAAGCAGGTGGTCAGTCTCCAACATAGAAAAAGTGGACATATAGGTACAATAAAAGGACTCACCCTTTTCCACCAAATGGACAAGGTCAGCTCCACCTTTGGACGAGGTCTGACCTGCATTGGGACAAGGTTTACTCACTTTTCTGTCTTGCCATTTCACAGATTTGGTCTCATCTTCCCAAAACAAAGGTCGGTATCATTAATGATCAAGCCCTTCTCCAATATTGGTCCTCAACTTTTCGCAATCCGGTCCTCCTCTTTGTACGCCATACAGGCAATCTTATGTTGGGATTATGTCTCACCGCGTTCTTTGGCCCAGCTCGGTTCGCAATTCGGTCTCGACTTTCAAATATCTCGAGTCATGCCGCATCAAACGCGCCGTGCTTGGTATCGACAGGAAGGTACGTTCCTGTAGGGCCTATTTAAAATCTTCGTGGGCCATCACGATGTGTTCGTCCTAGGCAGGCAGGTGGGTGGCATGGGGTGGTTCACGTGACACACAACACTTCGCGTAACAGTTTGTATTAGTTACATATATTATATACAAGAGCTATAGACTGAGCTATAAGAATCACTACGAGCACCGGCGAATCATGTTTCGGACGAGGTGGGGGAAACGCTTCTGGTCGAGAAGGCGAGAAGAGTATTTTCCTGTGGCACTGTCCACCGTTGCATCGTTCATTCATCCCGAATGGCAGTAGACGGAGAGTCGTCGTTCGGATGGTCGTCGTTGCTAGCCGTCTCCATCGTTCAGGCGAGGTCCTAGAGTTGGTGGTCATTGTGGTTGTGTAGTTGTACCGTCGTGTCGTCGTTCATCCGTCGTCGTTCATCCTGAACAGTGGTCAGCGACGCGTCCCTGTTCTCCACCCACCCACCCACTTTGTAGCATGCTAGGACCCGTGCACCGGTCGGAGCAACGGGACTCTAGTTTGCTAAGTGGGGGGATTGGGTCGTACGGGTGGTCGTCCAAATCAAAACCGCATCATGATCAGGGAGACGCGGTTTATTTGTCGATGTGTGCCTGAGCAAACAGATCAAACTCCGGATCAAGCTCCGCCCCTCAGCGTAGCTTGGCAGCTACTATTTCAAGAGTTATATGGTATAGGACACAGGCGCATAACCGGATTAGTCGGAGGTGATGTGGCGTTTCGATTGTCGGCGTTGGCGATTGATGACACAGTTTACTTCCGCTTCCAGTATAACCATTGCGTCCTGCCCAACATCAACAATTGCATCAACAGCGATCCCGTCTCCCCTCTATCTCCCCTTCATGTCCCAACGCCGCCCGGCCGTGCGCTGCGGAAGAGATCCTGGCAGAGATCCTCGAAACGGGTACAAGCACAAATCGACTGACCCATGTACGTTCACCCGACTCTCTTCTAATTCCACCGTCTCGATCAATAAATACCTATTGGCCCAAGAACAGCTGATTGTTTTCCATGTGGCGACACGCGGAGATGCGGATGACCCACACTAGCAAGTACGGGCAAACACCCAAATCACAACAGGCTCTGCTCACAAAGGCAAGCGGATACACAAGGCAGACAAGAAACACGGCAGGAAGGGTGCGGAAGACGTTCAGAGGTGGACAATGGGTCATTCTATGAGATTCAAGGGGGATGTGTTTTGGTAGGAACACTAACGTTTGTAACATTTGTAAGGGACAGGTGGGTCAACACGTGAGCCGATCTGAGTAGCACGTTGTGTATGGCAAATAAATAAGCATTGGGAGAGGGGGCCCACAATCACTGGATAGGATCTGGCGGAAAATCGAGCAAAGTAAGGTCTTTTTTCAAAGGAAACAGGGACAGTCTTCGACACGCTGGCATGGGGAGTGCCCACCATAGGTCGTACAGTCCATTACGCACGCTGATGTCAGGTACTGCGGCATGAACATCGCGCGCCGGACACCATCGGCAATTCCAACGTCACCGACGACTTCCCCTTGTATCAGCCACCACCTCACATACTGGTACCATTTCTCCCATGTATGGCTTGCTTCCATATCGGTGGCGGAATAACGTTGATATGACTAGAAACGGGGGACGGGAAAATCGCCACCTCTCAGGTCGAGCATCTCCTTTGTCCAGACAACCGCATTGGATAGCCATATCCGACATCGTAACCGAACAGCAAGCATAGAGATACACTAACTGACATTAAACGAGAAGCTCTACCTCATACTCGTCCCCGTCCACATCATCCGTTTCAAGGTCGTCCCCATCAAGAATAGCTGGGTGGTCTATACCTATGGTGGGATGGACTGGACGAGATCCGTGACGATTAGGGAAGGAAATGATGGTCGGAATCACATGGATAACTAAGCCCAACCCATCGGTTGACGGGGAAACACCTTGAACCAGACCACTGAAACTGATTGTATCACCAATGTAGATGCCAGAAAGAATCTTTTCGGCAAAATTTAGCATATCAACACTAATGAAGTGGGATGAGTGCTACGCATGATGCAAGCCCTGAGTAGAAACGTACATGAAATGAGACACCCCTTGTCGAGTCTCGACCTCTATCTGAAGCCATGGATCTCGGTTGAGATTTCGACGGTGAACACGACCCGATGCCGATAGAATAGGGTAAGAAGGAATTGGTTCACCAACCTCGACGCCGTGGATCATGGATGGGTACAGATAGATGGTCGAGCTTCCAGGAGGAAAGGATATTTCCCCGTAGACAAAGGCTCAAGGGCCAAGACGCGAGGTAGCACCTGTGACAATGGTAACCTCCAGAGGAGCATTATTGACGCAGAGAGAATTAGTACGATGCAGACAGGAAGGGGGAAGCTGTGCTTCGTTATCGGTTACGACGACAAACGCAGCCAGAGTCGCCATTGCTCGGGTGATACTTCTGGGGAAAATAGTATGATACGACGCCTAGCTTACTGGAATGAGGGATGAGGGGGTCACTCACGCCGTTGTCTTTGGGGTGGGGTATGGTAGAAGAGGGGTAACAGGGCACTGGAGATGGCCTTAAATACGCTCGGTGTCAAGGGGAACTTGTCAAAGGGTATTCACGATCGTAGCTCACCACCTGATCCCCGAGTGTGTTGTTGCCAATACGAGAAAGAATAGGATGCTGTGATGCTTGCCTCCGTTCAAATAGATCCGTCTAAGTGTAAAAATTTCTTCTCGTGGTTGAGAAGCCGGCAAAGTTCCCGGTAGAGCTACGCTGTTGAGATCACCCGGGGGGGAGGGGTTGGCATTCCTACACAGACGTGTAGTGGGCACGTTGCGTTATCATCCGTTCCAGCTGATGGGACACGTCACCTGCATGTGGCATAGTGGTGGTCACTATACTTGATATGCGGTGCAATGGAGCGCGTTAATCACCTTTCTCTATGCAATATGCCCATCTCGATTTTGGTGACGAGGTTAATGGAATCAAGAATCAGCTTGCTGATTCCTTGAGAAACCGGCACAGACATTTTGTGAATGTGCAAGATTGCAACACACAGAGACAGTGTGTCAGGACGTTGATGAGAATCGCAAGGATGGGGGTGAAATGAGGTTACAACGACGGGACCAACAGATTGGCCCGTGCGACGCGTGTTGTGCGGCCAGGTACGCCGCCGCGTTCCTGGTTCTCGCGCTATGTTGTCTACCACCTCCGACGCCGATGCGTTAGAACAATCATGCTGGATAGCGTATATGGGGCTAGAAAGCCAGGATGTGTTGCGTAGAGATTCGAAATGTCTGCCTTGAAGGTATCGGCAGCTTCCAATTATAAAGTACGTTTGGCGATCCTTCTCGTATGGCATCCGCCCTACCATACGCGACCCATTACTTCGACATTCAGTTGTTTCATACCTCCATTTAGATACCAGTCGGCATGTGCATTCTTAATTGGACGTCACGAGCGAGGATTACTTACGAGCAACCCGTGAAAACGGCCAACATTATACAAAGAGGTCCCAAATATCTCGTGTTGTGACCGTACATGATAACCACTAGACAGATACGTGTGCGCGGTAAATGACATAGTATTCTGCCGTAGAGGTATGGTATCCATGAGTGCGCAGTGGTGGGGACCATTCGTCGGAATCTGGCAAGCCGGTAGTCCAATGGGAAAGGAACAGTCGTGGTGGTCTGACACAGGCAACGCAAAGCTCGTTGTAGGAGCATTCGCACAGTCACAAGGACGCAGGGACAGTAAACACGAACCACGTGTAGTACGCTGATCGGGATCAGCGAAGGGAAAAATCATACACAAGTCAAAGCCGCCAAGGGAAACTGCTAGCACACCAGCGGACGGAGTTGGCCTCGCTCTGCCGTATCAAAAGATGAGACGTAAGGTTGCATCGGATGCACCAAAATGGACGCACCGAATGGAATAATTTAAGGCACTCATGCATTTCTAGGACGATTGAGCGTTGTAAGAACCCTTCCGACAGAGAACCGGGAACTGTCAGTCAGTGCACTCTCACTAGTGCACTAACTACCCTATCTATCAGGTGATCAGGCCTCTTACTTTCTCAAGTATCTTTATCTTTCCAATATTAACTAAGGAGGCTGTTCTAGCTATCTTAGCCAGGTTGCTTAGATGACTGGATGGGGGATTCCAGTCAGATCAGCCCTCCTTATATACTCATTTACATGTTTGTACCTATTTACAAGTAATCCTATATGAATCTCCTAATCTGGTATATGGAATCGTCTATGCCTTTGCTGACTGATTTCTTTGTAAAGTCTCAGTAAGTGCTGACTGAGTCTCTAGCCTATTCTTACAAAGATTCCTCCTTTGCTGACTGATTAATCTATCTCCCATTGGCTAGA
>WSTW01000602.1:0-11879 GCA_019632305.1 Tulasnella sp. 403
AACTCACGTTCCATCTTGGTCTTTGAAAAAACTCAAAAGCTCCTCGATAGGAGGGACGTTCCCAGATTCAAATTGGACTAAAAGTATGTCCGAGGGCTGATTAAGCACGGTAGTGGCCTCTGCCTTCCTCTTGTCGAGTTCAGACATGAGGGGCGGTAGAAAATCATTGTGGCATATAACTCCGGTTATTTCCGCGGCACGTGATGTCATGGTTGAACCCGCCTCCAATCATCAATGCCCCGCCAACAGGCACAGGACTCAGCGACTTGCACCGATTAGAAGTCATTTTCCAACTCGGTAATAGTATTATGGCCTTCAAGTATGCTTAATCGATGACCGTGCCACCTCGAACGGCTAACGTTAAATATGAAGGTGAAATGCCTCGAACACCGAACGCTTACTCCAATCATACACCCAATATTTACCAGGTTATAATTCTGGACGTGTCTCCTGTCAGATCTCCTGCCCTTCTTCGGGGAATGTATCCGACATAGGTCTTTTTCGCCGTAAGTCCATCACCCCGCCTCTGGATCATCATTAGTTCGAACAACGGGACGTCGTTCCCGGTATTTCGATTTGAAAACCTATGCGGACACTCAATTTTTTATCACTGCGCTAACGCCTGGCCGAAGCGCCACCCAATAGCATGACGGATCCTTGTCTGCGGGTTTCTGCGGATGTTCATGTCTCCGTGAAAACAAATAGACCCTTTTTTGGAAAGTGCCTCAACGCGTTGCTATGCTCTCTCTGTTAGCACCTTTTTCTGCCGCATGTACTCTGCTCGCTACGTGCAGCGCATGCCACGGGGACAGTGGACTCGCTTTCCAGCCTCACAACCTTCCTGAACACATCAAATAGTCACCCATTTATTTGGTACCATGGTCGTTGGACGAACGAGCCCAGTTCATGGTGGTACGTCTCTCCAGTCGTGCGTTCCCACTAATAACACCTGACAAACGCCCTGCCTCTTTAGCGCCTCTACAGGACTCAAACTTGTGGTCTCTAAATTCGAATCATTGACATTAAATGTTGGATCTCACCCTACGCGACCCCATGCAGCTGTTGGGATATCTGTCAACTACGGGCTGTTCCAACCCGTCAACATCTCAACCGGTGCAAACCATATCCCCCTACAGATCAACTCAAGCTCTACTCCAAATAAATCAGTCATTCGTTCTGCGATAGAAGGATGGCAAAATATCAGGGTGGAGCTGGATAGTTTGACTTGAAACGAGGTCAATACATGCGTGCCCTGTTCTTATAGATGATTACCGCTCAGACGCATTTCAAGGGTGCAACCCTTCTGCCTTATAAGTCCTCAAATTTGGTTTTTCAAGTTATTGGCGATTCCTTCTCCTCAGTATGTTCAATCTCGCTCCAGCGTGTTCCAATATGGCTGTTCATACCAGTCTCTCTAGGGATATCATACTGCCCAAGGCTCGTCGTACGCACTAAATGGTGACTCGCAGCTGATCTCGTTGCTACCAGGCGTCACCAACAGCTGGACGCTCTTAACCGGCGAAGCTTACAAGGCAGAGCATCGCATTAACGCTCAACCTGGTGCATGCCTGACGGTAATCCAAAACGTACCTGTCCACCTCGGCCATTACTAATGACATCCGTTCTCAGGACCAATCGTGCTAGGGCAACTACCGGGGCATCTCACACCAGTACTTCCGCCTAAGTACTAACACTCTGCTCGATACCTCGTTATTTACACGGTATCAGACGGAGGATACTGGATATTACCACACAAGCGACCACAATTACACCACCCCGTGGAACTTCAAAAGGGACATAACGCCGACGCATGTCTTTATCCACATCGGGTATGTCAAGTCTCAGTATTACCACAACTGTTACCTTGTTCATAAACATTTAGTGCAAATTACAAGGCAAACAATGTCACTGGGGATGCTTTCGCAACGGTAAACTGGAGACTTGGCTGGCTAGATCGATTGCTGTCTGAGACCGTAATCGTAACAGACATTTAAGATGGTTGTATCCAACTCAACCATTCTTCATACTAAGTCCACGGGGTTGGCCAAAGGCCGATGGCACAGTAGAGTACTACTATGAAGGGAAGTACGAGGACGTTGTATTGAAACGGTGAGTCATCAAGCCTCCGGTAGGCACTGATGGACCGCCCACCACAGGAAATCGATGGGAGACAAACACCCACGTCGTCAACACGACAGGATAGGTAACCTGGGGTGATGTTTTGCGGAGTGCGTACAGCAAACGCGAACTCTCCATTGACTAACGAGTACAAAACAGTAACCGGCATCCGTCGAAGGCGGCCACGTACATATTGCACAACAGATGGTAGCATGGCTGGAGAATTGGGGCCTGACACCGTTAGAGAGTTGGGCAGTCGTGCTGTCGTAATAACGAGTGGTGGGGAACTGCAAGGCCCAGTCTGAGATGTGATCCTGTTGCACCCGTGGTACGATGCAAGAATAGGTGGTGATAGATGACGCTAGTCCTGTTTTGTATCAACCCTTTCACCCACGGCGGTGGACGCTTCGTCTTGTGATTCTGTCCAACGGGAAGTCGTCAGGACCAGCAGCTGGATCCCATGGCGATAAAGACACCAGATACCCACCTGGTTCCCAAAACTCACGAACAACACGCTCAAACATAGCAATCACGCGTTTGCAAGCCATTTGCCATGCAGCGCAGCTAACAGAACCTGTTGACGTGTAGTCAGCATAAGTTACGTGTACCTGACGAGAACAACGAGCATACCGCCTGGTGCAAATGGCAAGCTGAGCCACCACGTAGCGGGTCCAAACCAGCCCTGTGGGAGGTAGAAGACAGGAGTCTTCCGGTACCACCAGACGATGACCAGCTGTAGGCCTGCAGTAATGATCCAAATCGCGATGTTGAACTGGACCGAGAACGACGTCCTTTTAAAGGCAAGCTCTGAGTCTAACAGTGTGAATCAAATGTGAGTCTGGTGGATGAGAGAAAGGGAAGGGTTGGGTGACGTACTGAGCTTGTTAAGATCCCCGAGCTCCTTTTCCACCTTTCTACGCAACTTGGCCCACTTAGCGAATTCATCCTGAGCGCTAGTCTCCATCATCTCCTTCTTAGTATTGAGGATGGAAGACTTGAGTGCACGTTGCTGGGCTAGCTTGTCTCTAGCGAATGTTCGTTGGTGCAGCGCATAGGCCTATGTTCCAAAATTTCAATCTAGGCCATAACAGCGAGTAGCGAGAAAACGACTTACCAGCTCAAGAAGGACGGACTTGCCGATCCATTGTATCAGCTGGGTGAGCAACACCAGGAAGAAGATAGTGAAGATCAAGTCCATTGGGACTGTCGCGGTGTGAAGGCCCTCCCCCCAAGCGTCCACACGGAATGTTTGCTTTTCTACGTAGCACGCGTCCGCGTGTTATCCTCGTGTCCCAATACTTTATAGTGCCACGATGACAGCCCAAAGTACTGGTACATTTTCTTCTCTTATACGTCAAAGATGCAGTAGATTAAATACGTCACACAGGCCTAAACGCCTTTTATCAGCGATGACGCCTCTCGACTCCCCACGATCCGTTCCAAGGCCATAAGGTCGTATCTCGAATATAGGATCTTGCAGGTCACATCCGCTCCTTCAACGTCCTTTTTGAGGAAGGGGAAAGAGAGGAACTCCTGGTAGAAAATGGCGTGGTCGGGTGGACCATAAAATACCAAGTTGAGTATTCCTTTTAACTTGTATCTGCCGTTTCCAAGGAGGTCAGACATGTTAATTACTCTAACCCATACCGCACCTTCGGAAGAAATGGTATCGCTCTGTGACAACAAGGAACGATTTCTCCCCTCTCTCGAACTTGCTACGTGCATGTTGCATCTCGGAGGCTGTAGAATCTCTGGATGGGGCCACGTTATTAAGCGATGTCGAGAACTGTAACGGGGACTCACTCGGTCAGGAATGCGACTTCCACATCCTGTTTTCGAAGCCAGTTTCGAAGGCGGATGAAGTCAAAATACGAAGGAACGAATATCAACGTGTTCGCGCTCTGCACAGCTGATTTTCGGAGCCCGGGGAACACCTGAGGAGATGCAAGAGAAGTGGGCGAAATGTCAGCCTTTTCGGCACCCCGACGTGGTGTAGTTGACCCACATCGTTCGTAAAGAACTCAAATCTCTTCTCCATCTCTTCGCGCGAGTTGACACTCTCGAACTTGACGAAATTCTTATGGATACGGGATAAGCGGACTAGGAACACAAGCCGAGCGTCCACGACCTACCAGCTTTACGCCCTCCGGGATCTGTACACCAGGCCATCGGCGCTCAAAGCGTACCTTCCCTGCAACATTCCGGATTTCATTCGTAAAGAAAGCTCGTATCTGCGGCGTCTCATACGACGACATCACGATGTTCTGTCGCAGGTATTTAGCGTGGCCATCCAGGTACCAGCTCTTGACGCGACTAAAGTCTGTGTTATTGTTTCCTTTGGGAAGGTTATTCAGGTGTTCAATGACAAACTATGGTACAGTCAGTTAAAGGCAATGAACGAACGGCATAGACGACGGTACCTGAAGGTGTGTCCAATTCTGCATCGCTAGGACGTCGGCTTGATCCACCACCACGATCTCGATGGAGGAAAGAAAGTCGTCGGTTCTACGGGGATGGATGAGGCTTAGGTAAGTATCCTTTGGCGGTAGATCGACGTACCCGTCTCTTTCAATCGCAAGCCGGAGGCCCAAGGGGCTCGCGATAATGATATCGCTGGCGAAGAAGTTTGTGAACGGCTTCAACACCTTCCCGACGACCCTTATACCCATTCTGAAGTTATCATCGATGTTCCCCTTAAACGTCTGGACATGGTCCTCCGGATACACCCCAAGGCCTTCGCCAGCCGCGAGCTTATCCACGGTGCCTTCTGGCAGAGCGAAGGCCGCTGCAAGTCGCTTCCTCTCAGAGATAGCTTCTTCACGATTTCCAGACAGAGGGAAGTGTGCGAGGTACGACGTGATCCATCGCAAAGCGGAATTTTTGAATGGTACTAGGATGAGGGTGGTTGGCCGAGTGAAGCCTTGATCCTGGATGGCTTCGGGGATGGGTGCTTTATCGCTGGCCTGTGTCTGAGAAACGAGGCGGTTGTTTCGTGAAATGTCTTGTTGGAGTCTAGTGGGTTGGCGCCAGTCAGAGTGAGACAATACTCCACGCCAATTCCGGGGACATCACCTTCTGACGTGGTTTGCAAGGTGCATCGAGACGGTGTCTCGCATCGCAGACTGTTCGTCGGGATTTGAGGCCGAGATGTAGGTGTGGTGGACATCACGGTAGCGCAAGAGCTCAGGCAGGAGCTGGTCTTGTAGGTTTCTCAGGTCTGAGGACGAAGACAAAGGGTAGTGCGATAGAGAACACAGGGCAAGGACGTTGAAGCTCACTTTCTGGTAGCTTTCCTGCCCGTTTTTGGAACGGCTCCCATAACTTGTAATCAATAAGTCGGGAGGCTTCAGGCGGCGGCATCGCACCAACAAAGTCGATTTCGCCTTCCTTATCCTCTAATGTGAAGGACGTTATGCTCCGGCCCGGTCCAAGGGGTTTTGATATGTGCTTCCATCGTACCCTGCCGTGTTCGCCTGGCGGCTGAACCGCCTCTAGCGTACGAGACGACAGGTAGATTGTATTATTTTTGAAGTGTGCGTCCCAACTAGACTCTGCCACTCCGTTGGTTAATTGATCCGTGTTCTGATTCGCATCGTCCTCTTCAACTTCTGCTTCGTGTTCATCGTCAGTTTGTGTTCCTGCGGCCGCTTCATTGTCACCAATAACGGTGGTTGCTTGCCGCTTGTTTAGCTTGACTGAGCCAACGAATGAATCGTCTTCCTCGCGTCTGCGCTTCCTCGGTCGAGACGCGTTGACGTTGAGCAGGGCGAGGAGCTTAGCTGTGGTAATGTTCTGTTCTGTCATGGTGTGTCCGAAGTGAAAAATCACGAGCGGGGATAATGTCCGCTAACACCGTAAGTTGGTCTTGCCCAAGTGCGACGATCGCCCAGCTTACTCGAGGCCATTTAGAAGCAGTATTCACTTCTTCTTACCACACCTTTCGGCTGCGCCTCTTTAAGGGGTTTACTGTGCATCCGCTCGTTTTGCTGGGGTTCCGAGTCACCAGTGACCTGCTTATTCGACCCAAATTGCTTGGTGCCCACTGGAACGACAGGGTAAAAGTGCCTGTGCTCGGTATTAGACGGCGGTCGCCTTTCACGCTACATTGTGGCTCACTTGAAAAGTTATCCATCCAGGGACTCTGACCAGAGCGTGCGGTGCCACTGTGTTTCATCAGCATGCGGCCTCATCTTTTGTCAAGCATATTGTGTTTGCCTCCAGCCTCATCTCACCACGACAGCACCCTATCGTGCTCGCCGGATAAGCACCCGCTCGCTCAAATCGACCCGCGCAGACGGGACATCGCATCATCTTGATTCATTCCGTCTTCGCGCGCAAAGCACCCTTGCATCACGGTCTAATCTCACATGTGGATTTTCGATACCGCAAGCTATACCTATTCTCATCGGCCATCAGTCATCCACGCACCGTAGCCTGATAAGACATGTGTAAGCGCATGCGCAGGCGAGCTGCTACGTCGGGTCAGGGAACTGAGGGTACGCTCTCCCACGCCGGTATATAAAGGCCATCCAAAAAATCGTTCGGTACGAAACCAATAGCTATCCATCCTCTCTTCTCAGTCCTTAACCACTTCCTCTTTCTTCCTTCTCAGCTTTTCAATCGACGTATTTTTCCTTCCTAGATGTCGGCCGACAAGTTCTCTTCCAACGAAACCTACTTTGCCGTGCGTTCAAATCCCGTTATCGGTGCCTTTTTACTCATCCAGAATGCTTTCATCCCGCAGTTCGAGTGGCCCAAATGTGTCACCGGTCTTGAACGTATTGCTTTGACGGCCAAGGGCGACCTTCAAAGAACCTTGAGGTGCGTTCTGGGTACCTTCGTCGCTCTTGACAAGTTATCTTATCAGGAAATCGCAGCGCATATTTCGGAAGGCCCATTAGGGTCGAGAGGATCTGGGAACACCCAGCTTCCGGTCCTGTCGAATCCGCCAGCTTAGAGACTCCTGTCACGCAAGTCCGGCAAGTTCATCTCCTCTGCGAAGGTCATGTTGTGTAAGTGCACGGGAAAACCAACCGAAACGCCCACGCAGGAACTCATAAACGTCGACAACAGTTGCGTCTGTGTATCCACGATCAAGATGTCGAACCCGCGTACTGCCAAACTCTTCCTTGAAGACCATGTCGCCATTGGCCAAATGTACCGCACTCTCGGCCGCACCCCCACATTTACCCTCACCGACGTTGGTGTTGATAAGGTTGAAGGCGGCATACAAAAACTCTGGCGTAAATACACGCTCGCCGTCGAAGGCTTTGAGTGCGAAATCAAGGAAACCTTCCCCGATCGCCGGATGTTCGCTTCCGACACCTGGGCCAAGACCGTGTTGGGAATTGGAAATGACGAGAAAGCAGAGGGTCAGTCAACGCGGCCTGAGAATACGAGCACACCCGTCCAAGCATTTTAATCACATATCCTAATCACCTCTCCATTCCTTAATCGTTTTTAAAGAGTTGTGCAATTGCAGTACTGGAGGCTCCTGCGTATCGTCTCCGTTGAATGTAACAGTTGATGATCGGGACTTTGACCCCATGTGAAAGAACGTCTCGTGAGGCCATCGGGCGAACACTCAAGATTTACAACTACAAAAGCTGAAATAATCCTACATCCTTCAAGACGTACATATAAACGGGTATTACTTTCTTCCAGTGATACTGTACTTGACCTTTTGACCTTTCCGCTTTCCAGCCATTTCCCGTAATGTGAGATAGGCAAACGGATCTTGTTGTCCAGGACGTTTGACGTCGCCTCCGGCTTTCTGTAACACCACACACACGCAATCTGATGAGTATATACTTTCGTTTTAAAAGCGAGTTCCGAGGACGAACCTTTGCCCTGAATTCGCGTCCGAGTCGCACGACCTGAGGTTTTCTCGCCTTCTTCGAATCCACAACCGGCGTCGCGTCGTCCATATCGACATCTTGACTCTCTTCCAACTCCATCGCCCGCCGCTTTTTCGTATTCTTGTGGAATTTGACGACACCGGTTGCAGTGCGACTCTGGCCGTCGACAGAAATCAGGTTTTCCATGTACGCTTGGCCGTCGAGGTTCTCGCCCGCAGCCGGCTCTTCGAGTGTTGGTTGGAGTTTGGTTTGTTCGTCTTCGATGACGATCTTGCCGGTGTCGTCTTCCACTTGGAAGTGGGCGGCGTCTTGGCCTGGTTTGCGGCGTCGTGTGGGTGCTACGGCTACTCGAAAGATCATTCATAAGACTACCACAAGAAGAGTGTGCAAAGAGCTTACTGGTAACATGTGATGTCATGCCATGTACGAGATCCAATGGATCGTCGTCGTCAATACGCAGGCGCGGCTCTCGTTGTGCCGTCTTCGCCTTCGCCGGTTTCGCCTTCTGCGTCGGTTGCTTCTGGCCCTCTTCGTCGCTCGTATCATCGCTATCCGTCCCGTACAGCACATCCTCAAACGCATTACCAATCGACACTTTCGGCCGTGGCTTTTCGAGACAGACGCATCAGCAACCATAAAGCAAAGACTGGTCTGTGTAAAACCCACCTCGTCACTATCCTCTTCCTCTTCCGCTCTCCTCGCCCTCTGTGCCCTCCTCTTTCTCGCCCTCTCCATCCTCTTCCGTACATATACCAACACACCTGCATTCTCATCTTTCGCCGCCCCCGCACATACCTCGTCATACCCGTACTTCTTCACCATCAACGACAAAACCCTCAACACCGTCGTCTTGAACGGATTCTTCTTATCGTGCGTCCACCCCAACAACGCCGGCACAAGCTCCCCCAGGTACGGTTGAACGGTCGCATTCGCCAACCCCACAACCGCCACGCGGACGTACCCCAACGCTGCTTTCACAATCTCCCGGTTCGTCGAGGCGATGAACGCAATCATCGCCGAGGTAACGTCTGATTGCATTTTCGTCGAAATCGAATCTATCGATGGGGACCATTTCGTCAATTGCTTCATTCAACGACACGCGAGACAGACGAGGAGGAGAAACACACCTTTGAATTCGAAGAGGATGCGTGTGACGGCAGTAATGGAGGAGCTTATCATATGCGGCGAAGCGCCAGCCATACCCGCTGCAGTCATCTTGAGGTATTCTTCCATGGCCGCTTGAGCTGTCAGACAAGCCTCTCAGAAACCACTGGCAAGGAATAATTACTCGCCTTTTCACGCTTACCTTGTGGTGTATCTTCGTCCATCCCATCAGACCCTGATGACACCTTCTTAGCCCCCTCTTGCAATTTTTGCCCAATGACAACGAGACAATCAAACGCCTCACTGCGCGCCTTTTCGTTAAACTCCTTCGTCCCGAGGATGACTTCCGGGAGGACGGTGGGTATGTGCGCCAGGTGTGTAGAAGAAAGGTAGCTCAAGAGTTCGTGAAGGAAATGCAAACGGTCCTAATACGTCACTCTCCTCAGCATGCCATGCCCGTCAAACTGACAGACTGTAATGATACATACCTTCTTGGACCCAGACAACGCCCCTCCCGCCGTCTCCTCAAACCTCTTCAACACACTCTCCACACCCAACGTCTCCTGCGCAACGACAACATTTCCACTCTGTACCAACGACGCCAAAAGCCGATACGTCTTTTTCTGTACCGCCGGGTCCTTGCTCTCCATCAGCCCCGAATCGGCGCCAAGTGCGCACTGGAAGAGCTCTTTGGCGGTGTTCGGCGCGAGGTAGGGTACGGTGATGACCAACAGGTCGAGCATAGTGTGAGAGTGTGAGAGGGCGGTGGGTGATTTAGATGCCTTTGGGAGGTTGTCTTTTAGCAAGGTAAGGACTTTGGTATATGTTGTTAGGATTTCCTATTGGAGCAGCGTGAGTAAGATCGGGGCGTATGGGAGAGGTGATCAGCGTTTTGCGTACCGCAGGTTCAGCAACCGACAACCAATCCGAAATCACATCACCGACCATACTCCTCGAATCCGTAGGCATGCTGCTGTAAAGGTTGAACAACGCAGCGAGCATCTCTCCCGCCATGCGCTTTAGTAGAGACAGACTTTTTGATGCTTGTTCTGGGGTGATGCCGAACGTGCTGACCATCTGTTCTGCGGGTGTTGTGCCTTTGGCCAAGGATTTCGTCGTTTGTAGGAGTGCGCGTAGACCGTTGAGAATGGGCGAGCGGAGAGTCGGTTGGCTGTACAATACGTTGGTGAGCATTTGCGCAAACTTGGGTGTGAAGGCCTTCGGCCGAGACGATATAGGTCAGGTCGCGCAATGAGCCCAGCGACGTGTGACTTTACCTCCGATACATCAATACAAGCTTCACAGTACCCTTTAAAACACCCCCAAACCTGCTCTACACACGCTTCCCAAATCTTCCCTTCCACCGGCTTATCATTCTCCTCCGCCGCGGTCTTGAGCTCAAACAACCTCTCCGACATTGGAACAAAATAATCCACAAAATGCTGCAGACTCGTGTTGGTGATATGTTGCGATAATATTGGGAGTAACCATGCTCGTCCTTCTTCCTGTTCCGCAAACTCGTTCCTATCAAATCCAAACCGTATAAGCCACCAAACTGAGACCAAGGTGGTACCGACTCACTCTGGTATCAAATTCAACGGAAGTATATCCAAAAACGACGCTGGTCCAAGCACCTCAATCGCCACACCCAGCACCTCATCCGCGCGTTCCCTATACTCGAACCCCTTCGACGCCCTCAGTTCACCCACAAACCTCACCAAATCCGCCAATAACACCTCCGCGGCCGTGATCGGCCTCGCCTCAAAGGACGACGCGAGACTCGTCCGCTGACGCAAGCGCGACACCAACCGCGCCAGGACGAACAAGACGTGCGGCATCGCCTGGGCGAACAACAACGAGTCGATCGAGCTCTCCACAAGACCGATGACTTTACCTAATACCGTCTCGCCCAACTCGGTATCGCCTTCCAACGCCGCGTCAACAGCCCGCTCGACGTCCTCCGCCGACACACAATACCGCGCCATCGCGCCCAGCGCCCTCTCCGCGGCAATCCTCACCGCCACGCTATCGACTTTGAGATACTCCCGTACCCCCGCCCAAACGGTCGCGAGGCGGAGTGAACATGCGGAAGGGTCGACACGGGCGTAGGCGACCATGGTGTTTTCGATGACGTCGAGGTAGGCCTCTGGGATGCCCTGTGCAGTGGTTGGAGGGGGGAAGTCGAGGAGGGCTTGGAGCATGACTTCGAGGTGGGTCGAGGACGGGACGTATTTGGGCGCTTTGAGGAGGGCGGAGAGGACGTTGAAGGATTGGGCGGTGAGGAGGGGCGAGGAGAGTTTTGGGAGGGTCAGGAGGAGAGTTACGAGGGGCGCTAGTTGCTGTTTTCATAACGGTCAGTGGGGAATGTGAGGGGGAGTTGCGACGGACGGACCTCGTCAGGCCATGCCTCTGCGATGGATTTCACAAGCGCACAGCACCACACGCCAGTTTCAATCGCTCCGTCAATCCTTTTGCTAATCGACCGATCTTGCACCGCGTTCAGCACATTCAACACATAATTGACCGTTTGGTCGATGTAGGGGTGCTTGAGCATTGGCGCGGGCGGCTCGACCAAAATCGCCTTGAGCGTCTCTTGCGCTTTTCTCCGTACTTTTTGTCTTGTGTCCAATGCGAGTTCTAATATCGATATGAAGGATTGACGGAGTTGGGGAGTGGAGAATTGGGAAGCGTCGAGGGAGGGGAAGAGTGTCGCAAAGATGGTTATTTGTGAGCACAGTTGGGGCACTTGAGCTGTAAGTGCGGGGAAGAGGGGTGCAAGTAGTGGTAATAGTGTTGTTA
>WSTW01000603.1:0-11874 GCA_019632305.1 Tulasnella sp. 403
ACATAAGTCGAGTCAACTTACACGCCGGTAGTGTCCCGGTCACACGGTTAACTGTGGAGCCGACAGAATAACCAACGCGGACGTGGATGGCGCTAGTGGCATCAATGAATGCGACAGTACCGCTGTCACCTGGGGAGATGGAGACGGCATAGATCTGGAATCGCAGCTAATGAACAAAACATCGATCGCCACCATGACAAGATTGGACTCACCGGTTTGTCATGTAACGCCACTTCCGGACTCAGTTTGACTAGTTGACTTGCGTCCCATGTCTGAATGCCCTCCTCAGACCCCTCACATAACCAGCCACCATCCGATGAAAAGAATAGGGTGAATGCGGTCCCACTTCCCTCGAGTATTGCGAGATTTGCACCGGTTTCCACATTGAGGATCTGTAATCCACCGAGTTTGAAGCCTATGGCTACGATATCCGACGTTGAAGAAAACGCGACAAGGGTAGCCTTCTTATGTGGAACGATTTGACGTTCCCTCTTGAGGTCTTTCATGTTCGATAACCGAACAGTACCATCCGACGGCACAGAGGCTATCATGGCATCGTCCCACGAAACGTCTGCATCGTATACGCATCCATGACGTCTGAAAATAGAGGAGAGAATACGCTCTGCCTCAACGTCCCACACCTGCAAACCCACTGTCAGGGAATGATTGACAACCGTTATCAAGAACGTACAAGAAGCCCTTCCGTAGTACCCGCTACGAGATACCTTCCAGATCGACTGAAATGAAGACACCTCGGGTTGCCATATTTACCAGGTAGGCGTAGCTGTCTGTAGTAATCATTAGCTCGAGGAGAAAGGATGACGATAGACAAGTCGTACGATAGCCGCTTCCCATCATCGGTGCTATACACCTCCACCCGAAGTTCGTATGCAACTGCCAATCTGGTACCATCATACGACAATTTCAAATGTCTTACGCTATATTGTGAACATGAGTTTAGTATTTCGGAAACTTGCACAGGCTGTTACGGCTTACCCGTCGGTAGTAATATTGCAAACGTTCTCGCGCCAGAATAATTCGCCATCTAGGACAGTCGCAATTTCCCTAACGGTCGGTCTCAGGTTTTGATCCTTCTGCCAACACAGCCCCAGCAGGTTTTGGATATGCGGCGGGCAATCCAGATCATCCACAACCGCAGGTATGTCTTCAACACCATCGTACGGAATCCGACCAGTGATAATCTGTCGTTGTTGATCAGTGACACGTCATACCGACTCGACTCAGGAAGCCTGAGCGCTCACCTCCAGCAAGACACAACCCAAGGACCACACGTCATCCCGGGTGCCCCGGATCATCCCAGCTTTGACACCTGGACTCCAATACCGGGAGGATGCTTCTATATCGCCAAGAGAGTTGATTTCAATGCCGACCTTGTCCATCGCACCAACCAAGCCGTAATCATTTAGCATGGCATCCCCCTTTTCGTTCAAAAGTACATTACGCTATGAGGACGATCAGTATTAGGCATCCAGTGATATGAGAGCTAATCACCGAGTGTAAATTTCCATGGCATAGAGGCGGGTCACGAGTGTGGAGGTACAAGAGCCCTTGTACTATACCCTTGACCTACTTGCGAATCAGCACCAAGTACAAGGGAATGCACAACACTGACCAGGTCTAATTTCCCCTCGTAGTTAAGCAGCTCGTGCTTCAAGTAGTCGCTCAAGTTACCGCCATCGACTAACGGTGACACTAGCAAAACCTCCGGGACGCCGAATGTATCGATCGAGAATCCAAAGAACCGAAGAATATTCGGATGGTGTAGGCCATCCCAATCGGCGGCGATATCCCCGATTTCCTGCAAGACAGGTTAGGCAGGCAACCTCTTGTGACGATCGTTACGTACGCGAAAGAGTCGTTCATGTCCTTCGTCCGAGTCGGTGGGATGTAACACTTTCACGGCGACTTTAACGATTGCACCAGAGCCCTGTCTCGTAATTGTGCCCTGATACACCGTGCCATGGAGACCTGTGCCTAGGATATCCTCCATACGAAAGTCCACTTCAGAGCGCATCAGCCTCATCCTCTGTCAAAGGCGATCAACTACCAGGATATGTTGAATATGTATCTACTACTCACCATACTGTTCTCCGGATTGTCCCAGAAAATTGGCGATTGCGACATATCCGCTGCAACGGAAGTGTTCTCAGAGAATCCCTCTGTCCACGGAACAGGGACCTACCAGACAAAATATCTATACACTGCCTCATTGTGGGGCGCAACGACATTCTGGTTAGCCAACAGAAGCTAAGTAACCGTCGGATGTAAAAAGGGAGGTCATGAAGGGTCCCAGGGGGAACATCTGTGATTATCCCCTTGACAATAACACCTGCATTATTAGCCCAGTGGTATGGGGGCTTTCCAGTAAATATCTTGATGGGGCGGGTGTAAGACCAGGAGACCAGGACATTGACTGGTAGATTGACATACCTCGTGCAACAAGCATCCCCACGCCCAAACATCACTCTGGAGTGACCGACGGGAGCGTCCAAGGATGAGCTCAGGACTCTGATACGCCAACGTCCCGGCCTGTTCGAAAGTACTTGTTGTCAAACCTGTCGGCATGTTCTCAATTGACCTTGTGAGCCTGTATTCGCATAGTATGGCTCGCTCGTCCCTCGTAACCAATACATTAGACTGCAAGATAAAAATTGGTGGTGATAGGAACGAGTGATCGAGGAAAACGCACGGATTTAACGTCGCCATGACAGATGGAAAGGCCATGAAGATATTCCAAACCCCTTGCGGTATCCCGAGCCTAACAGCTCAGTCAGTCAAAGTACACTAAGTCGCGCGAAGTGACCTATTACCAGCTCCAACCGCACCTCGTCGTTTGGCGTTGACTGTTGTAAGAAGACACCGAGATCGACACTTGAAATGGACGAGGAAACCAACCAGGCTTCGTTCAGATTCGGAGGAACATAGAATCCGACAAAAGGGAGGATATTCGGGTGATCAAGCCTGACCCATACTCTCACTTCCCGGATCACGGCCTGTGAGGATGGGCGGGTGTTGAAGTTGGTCATCACGAGCATGTCGAGTTACTCACAATAAGCATTCTTAAATGTCGTTCCCTGCCTCCATTAGCTCGAAGCTTCTTAACAGCAACTTGGTTGGTTATCCCTTGTTGGCACATGGTTGCTTGATATATGACTCCGTAGCCGCCGCTCCCCACAACGCCACCAGATGGTGGAAACGTAATTGTAGATGGTTCGATACGGTAGTCTGTGAACGGGGCGAGTACCTCATTCTGAAGACGGTAAATTCTGGTATATAGCATGGATCATCCACGTACCAGTTCTATTTCAAGTTGGTCTAAGTTCGCATCTGTGTCCAGACTAAACTCCGCTGGTTCCAAACTGTGCCCCTTGCGACTATTTTGGATGATAGCACCTATTTGAACGAGATGGAATACGCATACGGTGGGAATGAGTATGTGGTCATACCACGAAGTGCATCCAAACATTCCGACATCACCGGTCGCTGATCTGGGTTTATTTGCCAGCAACGCCGGAGTAGCTCTCGGACTACGTCAGGATAATCTGCAGTATCTAAAGAAGCGGGGAGGACTCCCATGGATATGCGATGAATCACTTGGGCCTCCACGGCTACGTCGTTGTAGGGCCCCAGACCCGTGACGATCTGCAACAAAGTGTTGTGTTTATATCCCACATCAAAGAGTGCCTGTACAACGGACCTCGTGACATAAACAGCCCCACGACCAGACGTCGGATGCTGTTGTTAGACCTGTGCTGTTCCCTTCTTCGAAAAGTTCTGGGCTCGAGTACCTCGTTGTCCCCCCGACATAGAGTTTTGTTGTACCCTGAGCTTGTGACAGTGGCTCCTCGCGAGCCGTACCAAAATCACATATTAGACCGCGTTTGTTAGTTCCGATGAGAACGTTGAGCTGACATGTTGCGCAACCAACTTAGTCGGGTGCATGAAATACATGGTGAGCGGATGAAAACACGTACCGACTTGATGTCACCGTGGCAAACAGGAGGCGTCCGCGTGTGTAGATAACCGATTCCACTGGCCGTGTCTTTGGCCTGCCCACGGAATACAGTCAAGTTTCCAATAGGATCATTGATGCTGATCACTGACCAGCACGAGCCGCTCGAGCAATGGATGGTAGCCCGACTCCAGATAAATGAGTAGGTTCCCATGTATAGCAAGATCGGATATCAGCCACATCTCATCTAAGGTGTCGTTGATGTGAAAGCCACGAAAGGCGATGATGTTGGGGTGCCTTAACAGTGCCCATATTTTCAGTTCTTGGAGCAACGCCTATAAAAGCGTATGTTCGGCATACCTGATCAGGTCAAAGGGAAAGTGACGTACCAACGCAACCCGTAGTCTTCCCTCGCGATCTTCTGGGACGGAAAGCTTTTTGATTGCGACTGGCACTTTGATCCACCACATTGCAGGTTTCCTAAGAGTTGCACGATGGACGGTTGCGTATCCCCCCCAACCCACCTGGGAATCATTCTTTGGCGTTCGAATCAGAGACGATTTGATTGCGAACGTCTTCCAGGAGATGCGTGCAGCGGCCTTCCGAAATACTTAAACCATTAAGATATGTTCGAGCGGCTAACAGGAAGGTGAAGTTGGACTCACGAGTTCCCCCTCTAAAATCGCTATGTCGGTTGTATCCATTGGGGGTTTGGTTGAGAGCGGTGCGAAAACAATGAAGCTTTGGTAAGAGCTGAGATGGGTGAGGCAAGGATCAGGCGAAGATCAGCAAGGCAGCATAAATCCCACATCGATGTTGGGAAGCCTTGCTTCCAGACGCCATGCTCACCGGGCACTCTGATGAATCCATGATTGCCAGGTTCACGATGAAGATTTCGTTCTCCTTCCTTACCTCCCCCATAAGTATATGAAACCCCCATGCGTGTTACAGTGTTGATGACTGGCATCCTTGCAAGAAACACACACCTCCATACTCGTGGTTACAAAGGTGTCAATATTTTGCGTGATAGCACAAGTACTTGGTGCAGGGTAAGAGGAATGATTCCGCATTGAGTCTGGTTCATCGTACTGGGGCTCAAAATGGGAACACAGGAACCTGTTTTCGGGTACTGCCAAGGGGTTGACTACTGACCCAAAAGAGGTCCTTCCTTAGTTCTTCCGCTGCATCTCCCTGGTTTCACGATGCAAGCTTCACCAATGCAGAGAGAGTGAGGAGCCAACAGGGAGAGGTCACAAACACTCCGTGGAACACACACACAAGTGACTATGGTGACTTGTAATGGCCTCGTAACAAGATACAGGAAGGCGGTATATATAGCAGAGCAGTGGGGATCAAGGGACTTACGCGTAAGTAGTCTCCGCATAAGTCCGTACAACCTTCAGTCAAACCTCGAATCCTGATTTACAGCTGGCACAGCTTCGTTCTCCATGAGCCCTAGGGTAGTAGACAAACACCTTACCGACTTGACTAGATTAAGATACCGAGTAGTTCAATGTGAGCATATTTCGCTTATGCAATGGAAGTTTCCTTATGGCCAGCAACCATGGACCGTTTGGCGTTCACCGGACTTCATGCTGACACCTGACAGATTTCCTCTCCAGGCCTATACACAGGGAACACAGTAGATGGTGAAAGTACATGTAACCGCTTATTTGCAAGATGAACCCATAATACACAAAATCGAGTATGCCGAGCCGGTATCACCTATATCACAAGTACTTACAGGTGATGGGCAGGCCAATGGAACAAAATTCCTATGTACCCCCCAGCGATTTATGGGGAGGCTCATCTCCCTGGATATCTGTAAAGTCGATCCGGTACATCCCAGGGGAATCATAAAACGCAAACCTATCTGAGAAGTGCAGGATGAGGATGCTTGTTGTGGTTACGAGATGGTTGGAAACTCACAGATTTGCACTGCTTCCGTGAATAACAAGGAGGTGGCGACAACACCTGAACCGTCTGCAGATATTTCGATGTCTATTTCGCTCTCATGAAGGGCTGAGACAGGAAGCGTGTGTCAATGCCAACACTCTACACGAGCTAGAAATCTACATACGGTGAGTCGGCAGTGTCCCGATTTTGTGACTTGTTGGGGAGTCGCCAAAACAATTGAGGCGGACATAGAGTCCCAAATTTCGATCCACAAAGGCAACAGCAGCATTACTATTTGGGGGCATGGAGATGGTAGAGACCTGGAGCCACATGTAATGAACAAAATGTCAAATGTCACTAACAAGACGTAGGGCCCACCGGGTTGTCATAGAATGCTGGTTCCTGAGTGGGCTGGGTTAAACTCCTGGTGTCCCATGTTCGGATGCCCTCCTCGCCCCCCTCCCATAGCCATCGACCGTCAAATGAAAAAGATAGTGACTGTGTCGCAAATACGTTCCCTCCGAGTATTGCGAGAATTTCGCCTGTAGCCACATTGAAGATCTGCAGCCCGCCAAAAGCTAAATCTACGGCTAGGACATCCACCATTGGAGAGAATGCGACAAGAGTGGCTTCGGTGTGTGGAAGAACCCGACTTCCGTCCTCGATGTCCTGTAGATAAGTCAAGCGAATGCTACCATCCAGTGGTGCGGATGCTACCCGGGTATCATCCCACGAGATGTCTACATCATTTACCCACCCATAAGGCCCGAAACTGAAGGGGGAAACCTGGCCTGCCTCAATGTCCCATACCTCCAATCATATAGTTAGTGAAAGATCAACAGACGGGTACTGAGAACCTACAATGACGTAGCCTACTGATGTACCGACCACAAAGTATTTTCCAGAGCGACTATATTTCAGGCACGTTGGTTTTCCATATTCATTAGGTAGGTGCAGCTCCCTACAACATTCATTAGTTCAAGCAAGACGGGCTACAATAAAATAATCGTACAGGAGCCGTTTTCCACTGTCGGTGCTATGCAACTCCACCCGATCCTGGCAGGCAATTGCGACTCTTGTCCCGTTGTATGACAATTTCAAGCACTCCACGCCACACCTTTGTGATGATAGATATGTTAGGTCAAAATCATGTGTGGCGTTGAATTGCGACGTACCCAGCTGTCATGGCATTGATGTTGCAAATGTTCTCGTACCGGCATTGTTTGCCATCCAAAATGGCCACGATCTCACTGATTGTCGGTCGCAGCTTTCCTTCCTCCTTCCAACACAAGCCTAGCAGATTTTGGATGCGTGGCGGGCAATTCAGATCGTCAACGATGGCTGGCACGTCCTCGACACCATCACGACCAGTGATAATCTGTTGCTATTGGTCAAATACAACACACTCCACTGAAGCCCGGGCACTGACCTCAAGCAAGACGCAACCCAAGGACCATACGTCATCTCGAATGCCCCGGACCATCCCCCGGGAAGTCGCTTCCACACCACAAGAAGACTCGGTCTTGATGCCGACCTTGTCCATGACACCGGCCAAGCCGTAATCGGTTAGCATAGCACCCCCTGTGTCGTTCATTAGGATATTCCGCTAGTAGGATGATTAGCACCACAAGATCCCAGCTATGGAGGTAACTCACCAGGTGTACGTTTCCATGGTACACCGGTGGATCACGAGTATGGAGATACAACAATCCCTCGGCTATGTCCTTGGCCTGCGTCCTCGTTATTACCAACTCTAGTGGGACAAGTAGCACTCACCAGCTTGATTTTCTGATCGTAGCTGAGCGACTTGCGGTTCAAGTAGTCCCTTAAGTTTCCATGATCAACAAAAGGGGAAGCTAGTAAGACCTCTGGGGAGCGTGACGGGTTGATCGAGAATCCCAAGAACGGAAGGACATTTGGATGTTGTAAACCTTCCCAGTCGGCAGCGGTGTCCCTGATTTCCTGTAACCCACATCAGAAAAGAATATAGTTCACCTCGTGATGGTAATTACGCACGTCGAAAAATTGTTCACGCCTCTCCTCACCGGTGGGTGGCAAACCTTTTATCGCGACGCTGACGGCTGCACTGGTGCCCTGTTTTTTCTTTGTTCCCTGCCACACCGTTCCATGAACACCTGAGCCCAGGACGTCACCCTTATGGATCTCTAGCTCCGGGAGCATCAATCTCATCCTCTGCGAGATGCCATTAATGACCAGGTCATGTAGGATATGCTGGTCACTCACCATGCCCCTCTCTAGCCTATCTGAGGTACTTGGCAAATGCCCCCTGTCTTCGCGTTCTGTAATGTAGATACTGTTCAAGGGAGGTACAACCACCGTTCAATTGGGAACGAACCAGATAATACGCTCAAGCACTGCTTCATCGCAGGACGCTTCGACATGTCAAACTGCCAACAAACAACAAGCAACCGCCGGATATAAGAGGGGAAATCTCCTTCAGCAAGGACCCCAGGCGGAATGCCCGTCGTTACAAACTTGTGAATGGCTCCCTGGTTATCGGCCCAATAGTATGGAGGTTTTCTGGTCAAGATCTTAATCAACCAGGTGTAAGGACAGGACATCGCGAAATTGATTTGCGAAGCAATATACCTCGTGTAACAAGCACCCCCACGCCCAAACATCACCCTCGAGTGAACGAGGAGAGCGTCCCAGCTGGAGCTCCGGACTCTCATACTCGAATGTCCCAGCATCGCTGAAAGCCGTGGTCGTGAGACCAGTCGGCAAATTCTCCATTGACTTTGCAAGTCCAAAGTCGCAGAGGATAGCTCTACGTTCACCTGTAAGCAATACATTTGGCTGTATTGCCACAGTTAGTGGTGAAAGGAAAGTGACGTTCAGAAAACCTACAGGCTTGATATCGCCATGACAGATAGAAAGGCTATGGAGGTATTCCAGGCCCTTCGCTGTGTCGAGAGCCTGGATTTTTTATCAGTATGAGCTTATAACCGGTTCGAAGAGAATCTATCTATCACCAGCATCATCCGCTCCGTGTTACTCAGCGTTGAGGCGCGCAAAAGGACGCTTATATCTCCGTTTGGCATGAACGGAGTGATCAGCCAAGCTTGGTTCACGTTTGAAGAAACGTGGAATCCGATAAAAGGGAGAACGTTTGGGTGATTAAGGTTGGCAGAAACTTTTGATTCTCGGATCACAGCCTGCAAAGATCGGTAGTCACTAACGGATTGACTGTCTCGTGAGGTGGAAGGTACTCGCAATAATCATCCGCAGGCGTCGTTCCTTTCCTCCTCCGGCTTGGAACTTCTTTACAGCGACTTGCATTGTTTCTCCTTGTCGGGTCAGTGTCGCTTGGACGACAACCCCGTAACCGCCCTTGCCCACAATGTCGCCGGAGGGTGAAAGGGTAATAGCGGACGACTCAATGCAAAAGTCTCTCAGTGTGCTTAGGAGCTTATTCTGAAGAAGGTCAATACAGAGATGCCGAGAGGAAGTCCAAGTCGCCCACATACTAGTTCCGCTTCGAGCCGATCTAAGTTCGCATCCGCATTGTGGTCTTCTGTGGATTGTGGATTGTGTCCTCCCTTACGACAGGTTTGGACGATTGCACCTAGGGTGATGTGAGCCGATAGGATGGCAACAAGTAAGTGGCCGTACCACCAAGTGCGTCGAAACATTCCCGCATCGTTGGTCTTCGACCTGGCTCCATTCTCCAGCATCTCCTGAGCAATTCTCTAACTATATCAGGAAAATTCGACTGATCCAACGGAGCGGGGGAAACTCCCGTGGAGATGCATTCGATCACTCGGGCCACGTGGGTCACGCCACTATAAGGTTCCAGACCTGTGACAATCTAGAACAAAATGGTGAATGGACGCCCCATATCAACTTCTAAAGGTGTCCGGATAAAATACCTCGTGACATAGGCAACCCCACGACCACACATCGGATGGTTTTGTAGGACGATTTTGCTCTTCGAGCAGTTCGGGGCTTGAATACCTCGGTGTCCCTCCGACACGTGGCCTCAGTGTATTCCTTGCCGACGGTTCTGGCTCCTCCTTGCTAGACATGCTAAAATCACATATCAGACCACGCCTATTGGCCCCTATAAGAACATTGAGCTAACAATATGCGCAACCGAAGTCACGTGCATGCACTAGAGAATGACGAAGACACCCACCGACTTGATATCACCATGGCAAATTGGAGGGGTTTGAGTGTGCAAGTAGTTAAGTCCGTTGGCAGTGTCTTCGGCCTACCCAAGAAACACCGTCAAGCTTCGATAGGCTCCTAGTGTTGATCACTAACCAACGAGAGTCGTTCGTCCAACGGACGATGCCCCGATTCCAAGTATGTGAGCAGATTTCCCCTTATAGCCAGATCTGACATCAGCCACATCTCTTTCAAATCGTCGCTGATGTGGAAGCCGCGAAAAGCGAGGATGTTGGGATGCTTCAGGGGTGCCCATATATTCAATTCTTGCACCAATGCCTGCCAGACCGTACGTTCATCACATACGAGTAGGTTACCAGGGCAAGTAACATACCAAGGCAACCTGACGTCTTCCCTCGCGATCCTCCCGTGCAAAAGGCCTTTTGATTGCAACGGAGACTGTGAACCACCACCAGCGTTTCCTGAAGGTTGCACGATGGACCACTGCACACCCTCCCGATCCCACCTCAGAATTTTCACGTGGAAATCGAATCTGAGAAGGTTTGATAACAAGTTCCTTCCAAGAGATGCGAGCGGCCGCCTGCCGATAAGACGACAATAGGTTCGAGCGGCAACGGAAAAGTGAAATTATGCTTACAAGTTCATCCTCTAAAATTGCAGTATCGGTCACATCCATTTGGATCTTGACTGAGAGCGAGGGGACGACAGAATGTTGGTAAGAGCCAAGACTGGCGAGGCAAGGGTGAGGCAAGGCCCAGTTGTGTCCCACGTCGATCACGGTGAGTTCGGGAGATGGATCTCCGAGTGTCGCTCTGGGGGCCAGGTATCATGCCAGCATGCCCATATGGTAACGCTCTGAAAGCGTCGCAAAGAGTCTTTCCAGGGAAGTTCCTAGTGTTGACGCGGTGATAGGAGGATAGCAAGTACCGCGGCGGTGGTTCAACAGTACAGTATGTCAAGACGATAGCTCAAGTCAATCTAATCACCTCAGTCAATAGCCAACGCACCTTAAGTCCAGCTCTGGGCGTGTCAATGAATAGTGCTCGGTGTAATTGCTACGTCGAGTGACAATATCTTCCTTGTGTGGTCACGGTCGTGTGACGCGGGATTTTCTTCAAGTGAAGGCGGGGTGGAAGGAGCGGGTGAAGCTGGGTAAGGAGGTTGAGGAGGCAAGCTTAAGGTCGAGAGCAGAAAGTGACAGGACGTCGTGGCACGTGACCTATGTGCACCATTGGTCTCGATCAAAACATCCGCTCGTTCACTCCAGATTGAGGACTCACAAGACTCCGACAACTCTCCAGGCTGACCCCAATGTTCGTATGGGCCTACCCGGACGCGGCCTGGACGATGTCCAAAGATCATATTTGCAGCAATACGGCGACCCGGGACGGTATCAAGACTGTTAGCAATGAAACACTGGCACACCGGGGACAAACTGGTTTTGTCGTGGTAAAGTGGCGAAACAAGACGAAAACAAATGGTGACAAACTGTATTGATAATGACAACATCGTTAGCCAATCCAACCTTTTCGAAATTGTCGAGTGAGATCTTTGGGGCCCTGTTCGGATCTTGCACACGGAGAACGAACTAGTTTTGTCGTGGTAAATAGATGAAAACACATGGTAGCAAACCGTATAAATAGTTACGACGTCATTAGCCAATTCAACCTTTTGCATATTGTGAAGTGAGATGTTCTGGTCCCTGCTCGGACTTTGTGAGCGACCGCATGCGTTCCAGTACTCAAAAGTGATGCCGGTAAGCTTTTAGAAAGTTATCGCCGACAATATTCCGACTTCCGATCGGATGATGTGATTGACAATATGGCTCATAGAAAATGTATGGGTGATCCTGTCGA
>WSTW01000605.1:0-11795 GCA_019632305.1 Tulasnella sp. 403
CAGCCATTTTCCTCCCCCGACAGAGCTACTCTAGTCCTGACCCTCTCTATAATCCTAACAAGTGTGTCGACCCTTCTCTCAAGCCGCCTTTGAGCTGACGGCTACTCTTGCAATAGCACCACAAACGTCTACATCAACGGCCTTCCGCCCTTCTTTACTCACGAGCAACTCTCGCGCCTCGCTGCCGAGTTTGGTAGGGTCCTTAGCTGTCGTGTATTCCATCGCTTCAACCAGATCAAGCCGAGCGGCGCCGGTCAGCAAGAGGGATCGTAAGCCTTGTCCTGTTTCGCTTATCACTTGGTCGTTTGCTCACCACCTGCTGATATCGTAGGACATATGCTTTTGTTCTGTACGTGGACTATTGCTCATCCTGGAGGACAGAATGCTGACGATCGGTTTAGATATGAAACTATCGATGATGCCCGCCGGTGTATCATCTCCTTGAGAAAATATAGCGATCTTCATCCGTCTTTTGCGAGGGTACGTTTCTTGGCCGGTAACCCATACCCCTCCTCACGTTATCGTCCTCTAGACTCAGCGCTTACCAGGTGCGAGAGCCCCGCAGCCGATAACTGCGGAAGGTTTGCTCGATAAGACTCGCCCTGCCTATCGTGGTTCGCCCGACCGTAAAGAAGTTCAATACCCTACCGTTGATGCTCGTCCTCCCATCACTCCGAATGTACGAATCTCTGATGAAGTCAACATCCTCATACAAGGTTTACCAAGTTCTGCCACAGAAAAGGTCAGACATGTGGGACGCCATGCGATAAGCAATACTGAAATCGTCTGTACTTACATAGACTGTTCAGTCTCTGATCCAACCTCATGTCCCTGTGAACGTACGCCTCATCCCGATCGGCACCGAGGCCAGAAAGGAGAGCCGCCAGATTGCTTATGTTCGGTGAGGGCCCCTCGGCACTGGTGACATCCCGTCCTCGTGATGTTTATAGGATGCCCTTTCCGTGTCCAGATTCTCTTCCAGGATCGCTGCGGATGAGACGATCCAGAAACTACATGATCGCCCCGTCATTGGGTGGACAGCAGACGGCGACACTAGGGTAACTCTTCAAGTCATCGAAATAAACCCCATAGAGCAACAGGCAGTTACAGTCAGTATATATACCCTGCAACATCACCCTATCCTTTTCGTTGATTCCCTGGCATAGCAATACATGATGAGAACCGTGCCAGCAACGGACGCCTTTGGCGTGCATCAGCAGGTTGTCGGTCCCAACGTAGTCATGTCATCTTTTCCGTCTGTTTCTGCCTACGACCACTCTGCAGGGATGAAGGCGTTGGGCTTTCAACTAACTGACCCACTTCAGCAAGGTCACGCCATATCTTCAGGATATCTGCCCTTTAACACTTCCTCCTCACACCCCTACTCGTTTACTCCGCCCTTGTACCAGCAATCTGGTCAGACGCCGCTTCGCCAGCTCCCTGCTTTTACGCCTCCTTCGTTCGGGGCGACGGAATACGGGCAGTTCCTTCCCGTCCCAAGTGGAGAGATAGAAGCTTATCCCCCTGGTGCTGGTCACTCTGGCGGAGCGACTATCCCGCCTCTTCACACCGAACAGCTCCGACATCTTCAACTCACCACTGCTATCCCTTTTCTTCCCCACGAACGCTCTGCTTCGTCTCTTGTTCTTTCCAGCCAGTCCATGTCAAGAAGTATGCAACAACAGGCGACGAGCTCTTTAATCGGCAGTTCTGCAGGAAGCGGCAAGTCACCTTTGCAGCAGAGGAAGGTGTCCGCCCCACCCACTATGACGGGGGCTCAAACCCCCGCTGTCGGCCACATCGTCGTGCCGTCCACCCCTGCCCGTACTCGCGTAATCCACTCGACCTCCCCGAATCGTTCGACGCCTGGTTCCCCTTACTCCCCCCTGAACCACGCTAAACAAGGGGTGCCACAAGACGAACACAGAAACCGCGTGTCTACGGCGCATTTGCAGGTCGGCGCCCAGGCAATTCCAGTACGGATTACCGAGACTCACCAACAATCGCATTACCAGCAGCACCACGCTGTCTTGCAAGACCGAGGCAGCAACCGCCGCGCCCAATTAGCCCAACTGGGTAGGAACCCGCACCAACTAACGCACTCAATCGACCATCAAACAGCCCGTACCCGTCCTCGCGTATTCTCAGTCCCTGCTGGAAACCAGTCAGACGTCGCTGTCTGGGACACTCCGAGCTTGACCGGGAAGGACATGGAGCCCCAGCCATTGCACGGTTCCTCCAGACTCCCAACATCTCATCAAGAGACACTCATCCAAGACGGGGAGAGCGACCCACTCGCTACGGTCAGCTCAGCCGAGACCACGGGCCCCAAAATTGGTGGGAGCAGACTTAATGTAGGTAGTAACACAGCCGACATCCCTAAGAGGACCATCGCGATGAACGGAAAAGCCAAAGGCCCGAAGAGGACTGGGAGCTCGAGTCGATAATTGTCGCTTTTCAGCGTTTGCAACCTGTTCTATTGCGCGTTTGTGTTTTATCGCTTCCCACTTCGTTCTTTTTCACAATTCCTGTTGCACTTGTCTCGCTTTGTTATCGGTCTTGTCGCAGCTCCACAGTACCTTCCCTGTCTTCTGGTCGCTTTAAATCAATTATCAAGTATTAATGAAACCCTAATGTTCTTTGACGTGGGCGTGCTTGGGCCCTCAAGGCAACCTGTCAAGCCCGGCGTACACTCCCGTCCACACGGTGAGAGTACCAGGGCACACGTATGTCCGTCATGGGCGTGCACAAAAGGATCGTAAACATACATCGATTCAGGGGATCGCAGACCGGTCAGGAGTAAAAACGAAACAAGGCGACGATTACTTTTTGCCATCTGATGCCTCGGCATTCTTGCATGCAATGATCTTGACTTTGGGTGACGTGACGTTTTCGTTTCCTTCCATTTTGAACACGGCGTCTTTGATGATGAATGTCCAGACTTCGTCGCACAAACGATAGGTGTGTAAGTGGCCCTGTGTCACCCGAACCACGAAAAAGAACAGTCAGAGAAGGAAGAGGGCGATATGGAGAGGGGACATACGCGTAGATTCGTCTTTGTCTTTACTTGTTTGACGAGGGTATCTGCTAAGGACCTGTCGAACTGGTCCCACCATCGTTTAGCCCTTCGGGAGATAAACTTCTGGTTGTTTGACTTCGTACCTGCATGAGGACTTTCATAGCGAGTTGCGGAGTGATGCTTCCATCTGTGATGAGCTCGTCTAACGAGTCTGTCAACGCCATTCCGATCCTAAAAAACGGGGCTTTGGTCGGTGGAGGTGGTCAAGGTCGGTGGGTATAGGGACGTACGACGAGCCACGGTAGAATTCGTAGTATGCTGAAGCCATGGTTAGGGTTGGGGGGAGGGTGGAGGGGATGACCAACACGACGGGTGGTGGTGGCGGAGGAACGTGAGGTGTGGGAAAAGGGTGGGATGTCACACGGTTTTTGGTCTACCTTGAAAGTGCTTCGTGATCAATGCCGTACTTGAAAACCAATCGTTGCTCGAGAGTCGAGTTGTCAGTAATGCGGCTGCGGCTTGCATCGGCGTCTGGCTTGATGACGGCTGCTATCTCAGGTCGAGAAAACCCATTCGGAAAGAGAGCATGGCAAGAAACGGAAGTTACACAGGTAGTAGGTGCCGATGTACACCATAACCGGGTTCTATCAGTATGAATACCCGAGTCCATGATATGTCGGAATGCAAGTGATTTGAGTCGGGTTGCATGACTTGCTCGCGGGCCTACTGTCCCGGGGTGCGGGCCGTAAGCACTAAGCTGCGATATTGTCGTATCATTCTGTCTGCATTGCAAGCCACATCTGTTTCTCGTCGTCATCACCTATCCATCCATCTGGCCACTCCCCCTCATCTTTATCGCTGTCGTCGTCAGAGTCAATCTCCCAGTCGGAATCGACCATATCCTCATTGTCCTCTACCCCTGGCCTTCGTTTCCGAGAGTGTGTTGTGCCGAATATGATTTCCACAGGTCCGGTTTGTCCAAGGATTGATACTGATCTGAAAAGCAACACAGCTGGCATCCGGCCATCGTATATTAAAAGGCACCAGCAGAACTTACACATAGTCAAATTTTGCATTCCTGATGGGCGTGATACAACCAGTCCAGTTCCATCTTTACTCACTTGGGTCATATCTGTTTCATTAACTAACAATAGAATATCAACGGTGGGGTCCGTGCAGAGTGGAAGGGCTGCCTCACAATTTACTACAGTGCTAGCTGTTCCGACTCCCTGAGGATGATCGGAAGGATATTTGAGATCGATAGCGTTGATGTTTCCTGATACTGAAATGAAGACAACCCATGATGTTGACCCGGTAATCGCCAATACCCCTTGCTAGAAATCAAGCATAGTCAGCGGCAAGTAATGGTTAGTGCTTGATTTCAAGAGGTGGGAGCAACACATACACTGCGTAAGTGCACAAGTCTGTTACATCGCAAGTGTCGACCATTTGTAGGTGCATTTGTGGGTTGCAGCAAGTCTCCCACCTCCCAGTAGGCAACATCTCCATCATTTGATGCTCCATAAAGCCTCTGTGAGTCGGGTGAGAAGCGAAGGGTCCATATAGCGTGAATCTGACCCGGGTGGTCGAGTGTTGCTACCACAGTACCCTCGAGAACGTCCATCAAATAGATCTTGCCTCCCAAGAGCGATACTACTGCCGTAGTGTTAAGGGAGTGATGTATACTCAGAAACTCCACCCTCTCTTTCATCTTGTGACGGGCTAACGGTCTGGTGTTCTTGCCACCGATCGGCCACACGCAGATCCTACGATCATATGAACCAGAGACTACAAACTTATCGTCAGAGGAGATATCGAGACACGATGCTCGGTCAGTATGCCCTTCATACATCGCGACCAGTGTCTGTGTTTCCAGATCCCACAGCCCGAAAGGCGGGTGCCTCCCATAGAGGGTTGGAGGGAGCATAGAGGCAACAAGGAACCTCCTGGAACGACTGATTTGCACCCATAGTGGCTTAGAGGGTACAGGCAGTTCGCTTCATGATAGTATCATCCCATTAGACTATCGCTCCTGTGGGGGAAGGCGATGGCGTACCAGTGTAACTGACCGCTCTCGGATTCATAGATTCCAATGTGAGCGTCAAAGCCAACAACAAGGTACCCGCCACAGTGCGAGAATCTCAGGCATTGAACAGTACTACATGAGCATGTTTGAGTAAAACATTCCTCGGATCCGTCCAAATGTAACACGTACCCATTCGCTGGGGTTGCCCAGGCTTGTCCGAATTTGAACAGCTTGCCAGATAGGATAGCTACAATCTCGCTAATTCTAGGCCTCGCCTCGGGTGCCCATCGCCAGCAGATCCCGAGTATATTCTGAGCGCGGGGTGGACAGTCAAGATCATCGACAGGTGCAGGAAGGACCTCTCGATGTAGGGCTTCAACAAAATCTGCATCGCTGGTATCTTGGTAGGGTAAGCGACCCGTGACAATCTAAAATACAACCGTGAGCGAGTGAGAACCCCCCTCACACGCGTAATGACGACACCTTCAGGAAGATGCATCCAAATGCCCAGATGTCGGTGC
Organism: Tulasnella sp. 403; assembly: GCA_019632305.1. Taxonomy (NCBI): domain Eukaryota; kingdom Fungi; phylum Basidiomycota; class Agaricomycetes; order Cantharellales; family Tulasnellaceae; genus Tulasnella; species Tulasnella sp. 403. Next base: position 5,567 of record WSTW01000605.1, read on the forward strand.
TAATACCGGGTTCGGATGTCTTGGTGAGCTGCTCAGGGCTTTGGTATCGTTTCAACCCCGCAGGTGGTGTATTCACTCCTGAAGGATAACCGACCGTTATCCCTCCAAGATCATAATCCCCAACAACAGCATGACCACGGGGCGTAACAAGCACATTGTTCTGTTGGGAGCATAAGCACTGGATTTCCCGAGGGTAACACGATGGGCCATACCGGGTGAAGACGCCCATGGCAGACAGGCGGAGTTCTGGTGTGCAGATACAATAGTCCCTGCGCTATATCATTGACCTGTTGCAAGCACGGTCATGTATGCAGTTATGAAAATACCAAATGACTGATCCTTACTAAGGATATTTTTTGAGGGTATTCGAGACTTCGCTCGAGGTAAGCAGCCAAATTCTCGCTCGATATATATGGGAATGTGAGAAGAATCTCCCCCGAGGGATTAGGTATGGCAGGGTAATAACCAACGATGCGCAGGGTATTAGCATGGGTAAACTTCGACCAACGATTGGCTTTTGCCAGCACCTCCTGCATCCACATATTAACTTTGCGGTAAGGAGGAAGATAACGAACACGTACCGAGTGAAGGCGATAGATAAGATTGTTGTCCGACGGAGCAAATAGTTTCTTCACTGCTACAACGGTTTCACGTGCGGTCGACTCGTCTACCAGTTTTGCCCGGTATACGGTACCAAATACCCCAGATCCGATACTATCTTCTTCACCGAAGATAAGCTTAGATCGTTCCAAGACGACAGCTCGTCCATCATCATAACCCTTCCACGATAAAGCCTAGGGGTGAGACTCGAGCATCGCAGATCATCAGGAACGCTCACCTCCTCGGGTTGCCGGAAGATGGCTGGCATATCCTCAGGGCCTGGTGTTCCAGTCAGCCAAGAAATCCCATATCTGCATAAGTGGAACAACTCACTGGATAAGATGGTAGCGCATTGTGTCATGGACGGACGTGCGGATGGGAGGGATCGCCAGCAGTATGACAGCAACGTACGCACGTAGCCAGGGCAGGGGATATCATAAACTGCTGCCGGCGGGATGTCCTGGATGATCCATTTGACAATAGCTCCAGGGTTGTTGGCCCAGTAGTACGGACTCTTCCCAGAGAATATCTACTCGTAATTGGACATCAGAAGCTGTAATATAAGGTGCAGCATACGCGCACCTCCTGTACGAGACACCCCCAAGCCCATATATCACTCCGGGGTGACCTTTTGGACTCGCCAAGGAGAAGCTCGGGGCTTTCATACGGGAGTGAACCCCCTTGGTTGAATGTTGACGTTGTTAGACCGGAAGGCATGGCTTCCATGGTCTTTGCTAGGCCGAAGTCGCAGAGAGCAGCGCGCTTGCGATCTGTGATAAGGACGTTTAACTGCACGCACATCATCAGAATATAAGATAATAGTGCAAGGGAAGGATAGCTCATACCGCTTTAATATCGCCGTGACACACAGGAGGATTTAGGCCGTGCAAATAACTTAGCCCCTCTGCAGTGTCAAGAGCCTCAACACTACGTCAGCGGCCAGTCGGAGCATCATGCATAAACGTAACGTACTAGGTCAAGGCGGTGCTGTTCACTAGCTTGCACATGACGAAGATAATCAACGATGTTCCCATGAGCCATGTAGGGCGAGATCAGCCAAGCTTGGTCAAGTCGCTCGCTCAGGTGGAACCCGATGAGTGGGATAATGTTTTCGTGCGATAGGTTCGCCCAAACCGCCAATTCACGTATCAACCCCTGAGAGAGAAAAGTGATATTAGGATCAGATCGATGGAATGTGGAAGCGAGACTTACAATGGCCAGACGAAGACATTTGTCTCGACCCCCACTCCCCCGCAGTTTCTTGACCGCGACCACTATCTTCTGATCTCCCCGAGTCCCCTGACGGAGAACTGCCCGATGAACAGTTCCGTATCCGCCCACCCCGATCGTAGGGTGATCTTTCGGAAACTCGAGATGAGCGGGTTTGGTTCGGAGGCTCTGAAGCGGTTCAATGACTTGTGCCTAGAAAAAAAATAATCAGAACGAGAACACCTCGGCTGGTTCTTTGCGTACAAGCTCCCGTTCCAGCGCTTCAAGCACGCCGGCCCTCGTCAATGACCCTTCCCTGGAGGCGGTAGAACTAAGCTGGTGTAGGTTTCCCGCTGTGGCAGGGATGTTAGTATCAGAGCGGCGGACAGGAAGGTAGCGACTCACCGGAGAGGGAGGCAAGGACTCGCTGCATCGATGGTCGTGCATCCGGAGTAATTTGCCAGCACTCGGCGAGCAGATCTCGTACGTGTGAAGGACATTCGAGGGTGTCGAGCGGTACCGGTGGGATGTTTTCTGTGATCAGGTGGATGACCCTGCCCTCCAAGGGCTTGTCGTTGTATGGAGCAAGTCCCGTGACGATCTAAGGGCGACTTGTGAGCGATCACCGCAACTAGGGTATGGAACAGTGACTGACTTCGAGGAGTAAACACCCCCAAGCCCATACGTCACTTTCAAGAGTCGGGCGGCTTCCTGGGATTAATAATTCTGGGCTCCAATAACGGGAGGTGCCCCCATTATTTCCAGTCGTGACGGGTGTTACCCCCTCCGTGGACTCAGATTTAGAAAGACCGAAATCGCATAACATCACGCGGTTATTAGCGGCAACAAGGATGTTAAGCTAATGACGCCAATATTCAGCACACTTCACGGCAAGATGTAGATGATAGTCAGAAACGTACGATTTTGATATCACCGTGGCAGATGGGAGGTACTCGAGTATGCAGATAACACAGACCTTTCGCAGTATCCTTTGCCTGGAATCGATTGGGGCTGAGAAGACCAATTGAGGCGGGGCAAGAAAGCTGCTCACAAGTTCTAATCGCACCTCCATCTGTGGGTTAACACGTTCGAGGTAATCATAAAGATTTCCGTTGCTGGCATAAGGTGAGACAAGCCAGGCCTCCTCCAGCGTTTCGTTGAGATAAAAGCCGAGGAGCGGAAGGACATTGGGGTGGTTCAGCGTGGATTGGACCCTTAGTTCCCGAACGAGGCCCTACACATAGCACATGTCATGATCAACCGTTTCAACTCGACACCCAATAATGTGATTTCGCACCAAAGCCACCTCGACGCGTCTAGCTTGTTCACCCGTTGTGTATAGCTTCTTCACGGCCACAGTGGTCTTGGATCCAAACATGCCCTTCCGCAAAACACCCCGATGTACGGTGCCGTACCCGCCGACACCAATTTCAGAGTCCTTCTGGAAGGAAATCCACGACCGCTTCAGAAAATGGGCTTTCAACGACGCAAGCGCCTCGGCCTTTCACCGATGGGGGGATAATTGACATAGTGAGGTAGCGCATTTTGCCTTCGACGTCCACACTCACCAATTCTTGCTCGGTTTGTTGCTGGTTTGTCTCCATCGTTGGACTGTACTCGGTGGTGGGAGGAGGAATGAAAGCACAAGAGACGGGGCAACATCTTTGTCTGGGAAACACGGATAAAACTCGAGCGCAACGCAGTGGGTGTTGCACTCGTGCTTGTCTGGGGCGACATTCCCTTTCTTCCGGACAAAGGAAGGGGGCTATGTAGGAACTCCCGATGTCCCCGCTGTGTTTCCCAGGCGAGGCGCTTGTGTTCAAGCGTACTTGTCCACTGCGACCGTCGTCAAGCTTTATCAAATGGCGCGGATTGTTACCGACTATACCATCGTCTCTGCCATACCCATTGACGACTATTGCGAACAGTTATCCTTGAATTCACCCCTGAAGAGAGGAATTGGGTGGCATTCAGATAGACCAGCCAAACATATAAGCATACCCAATAGCCTTGAGGGTGATACGGGTTTCTTGTGCTCTGGTATCCGGACTATTGAGAAGGGTTGCGGTAAAAACGTGGCCGATAGCGGATGGTGAAGGAAACTGGAACTGGAACCAGATCCAATCCAGCCATTATAGAGAGAGCGTCCATCGGGGACATATCGTATCGAGTGTTTGTAGGCGCTGCGATAGGTTTTATACGGTGCTTTCGGCGGCGGCGACCGTCACCCGCGATGACCTTCGAGATAGGATCGAGTGTTTCTAGTATATTTGAGGTTTAGTCATACTCAAGGACGCCGCTTTTCAAGTCCAAAGGCAGAGAGTTGGCTGACGGGCTTGATTGGGACCGAATACGCGTGCACCTTGCATGATAAAGACAGTTGAATCAGCAAGCTGGTCAACGTCATAGTAGATTCTCGTGATACGAGTGGGGTATGTTGATAGTGGAAGCCGAGATGGCGAACAAGGTAGGTCCCAGGTGGTCGTAATCCCGAGGGAGTCTCGCACTGGCCTCTCGTGGTGTATCCGCTGTGCGCCAGGAATAGGGAAAGGAAGAATAAAAACCTCTTCGTTAGATCTGAGTTGAACGGAAGGTATATGAAAGTCCTGACCCACACGGTTCAATCAAATAGCCCAATGACGGGCGAACCCATTGAACGTGCTCTGAATGTTCTATCTCCTCGAACAGACGGATGACAAAGGGCAATTCAGGGCAGCATATGCCGACATGGCTTCCGCAGAAGGAACCAGGGGGTGAATTCGGATACTCTGCTTGTCCCAACCTGATCATTCATTTGCAGAGTTTGGACTGTCACTCACATACAGGAACCCAGAAGTCAGTACTATGCTACACAATGAGGTATACACCGTTAATGGCGAGCTCACAAAATCAGAACCTGCTCCAGTTGCGTGACCGCCTTGGGGCTTCGTCGGGTGAGGTGTAAACATCAGGAGATGGTATGCAATCATCTTGGTGGCCAGCGTCAAAAGCGGATGGCGTCAAAGGACGAGTGGTAATAATAAACGACCTCGAGTAGAGTCTTTTGGGCGGCATACTGAGATGGTTTGGCTTGACGACAGTCGGGTGGAGAGGTCGTTCGGTGCAAAGGGTGGGACGTCGAACTTTTCAAGTCACCGTGATCAGCCGTGTGGCGACATGCACACGTGATCAACGGCGATTCGCCCCTGAATCCCCCCACCGGCGACTTTCAGTCCAGTCCGAAATCCGTCACGTTGTTCCAAACGTCGACCCAACGTCACGACAAATCCAAAGCTCACTCTCTACACCGCCGATTTACCAGTAATTCCCAATGGTGGACGACGACCGGGCAGCAAAAGCGGCTCGCGCAAAGGCTCTTGTGAGTCTTTCTAATTTCGCTACTGGATACGTGTCCGGATAGAAGGTTGACGAAATTTCCTAATAATGATGGTACCGTTCGCTCTCCCCGTTGATGTGCCACGGGGATGGCCCACGGTAGTTCAAATCACACCAAAAGAAGAAGAAAGCGACTCCTGCTGCCAGTGCTACTGCACCGTCTGGCAGCGATCTATCTCACATTGCTGGGACGTCCGAAGGTCCGCCTCTGCGTCCGCCCTATTCTCCCAACCTCCCTCCGAGGCACCATTTCCAGACGATCGTAGCGAACTAGGATGGTTAGGAGACAGGTAAGCAGGATATCGTACACGCCTCATTGTGTGGCCGCTGAGCTGTGCATATTTAGTGCGCCGTCGCCATTCAAACCTCCAGTACCTGAACTTCAGCCCCTCCCACTCCCCAGTCGACCTTACTTCCAAACGTCAAACCGCCTCCACGCAGAGAGCCTGTGGCGTCACCTGTGCCACCACCACCAAAGGCAACACCACGAACATCCGGGCCTGCCACTTCACCGCCCCTGAATGGCACTGTCAAACCTAAAGAACCGCCAGAACCTTCAAAGCCAGTCGAACCACCGGTCGATGTCGCTGCACTAAGGACAGCTATTCATGACCAGCAGCAAACTATCAACGACATTTTACCACCAAAATCGACCCTCACCCGCCCTTTCTCAACTCGCTTCTGATTTATCGCCATTGTCGGGAGTGGATTTAGTAAGTTTGTTTGCAATCGACATATCGTGTCGAGAACACACGACGAAAAATATTCGGGACCGGATGTATTAGTGAACTGAAGTTATAGTGGCGGCAACGGCCGACATGTAAACCAAAGATGGTGCTTGAACAAGTATACAACGAAGAAGCTCTACCCAGTAGGCAACAGACTCGTGTCTTAAGATTTCCATACTCCTGGATTGTCCCAGGGTGAATACCGATCTACAAACCGACGACGTTGACATTGGGCTATCGTATTTTCAGAAGCAGCACCAGAACTCACACACGATCAGGTTTTGCGATCCTTTTGGACATGTTGTAACCAGTCCCGT